>JACEFZ010011232.1:152500-187500 GCA_014155875.1 Cepaea nemoralis | reverse complement strand
GTCCGTTCATTTCAAATATAAAGTTGTCCACTCATTAAAAAAAAAAAAATTGGCCATTTATTTCAAGGTTATAGTTCTCAGTTTAGTTCAACAACATGGTTGTCAATTCATCTGTAGTTCATAGTTGTCAATTTATTTCAAGTACATAATGTTCCATTTATTTCAACTTCATATTTATCCATTTATTTCAAGTACACAATGATCCATTTAGTTGACGTTCATAGTTGTCCATTTATTTGAAGTTTTGATTTTCCAAAAACAAGCTTCCAAAGTATATTACCTGTCTACACTAAGTTAATTAATATATTTAGGTTATCACCCTTTCTGACAATACTGCCTCATTTGTTACCCGCGTTCTGTTTATCTCACACAAGACTTTCATAAACATACAACATAGTTTTGGAACCTGAAGAAGAGGCCGACTATGTAAACGATGGACAGAGGGAATAACAGAGTACATGGAAATCTCGAACGAACGAACGAACGAACGAACACTCTTTATTTTCAAAGGGTAACAAATTGGGCACGCCGGCCCGTCTTACATTTGGCTCGATATATGAATCTCTCACTCTCCCGTTGTTTATGCTTCACCTCGACACCGCAAGGTACAAGAGGAACAAGTTACGGTGATGAGATGATATGATGAGTTGAGGTGAGGGGAGTTGTTGATATGAGATTGACCTAGGTTTTTGCGTGTCTAGTTAATCTGTCAACTCGTTATTAATTACAGACAAGTAAGTAGTGTCTGTGTTAATTACTTTTGTGGACAACTGACGCAAGGTTGTGAATAATGACACTGCTTATCTCATCGACCTAAGGTTCGTTGGTGTAAACCTAATGATGAGAAGTTTTCGTGACCAAGTGGTTACACCGAGTGCTTCGCACTCCGAAGCGTATGGTTTCGATTCCGTGCTACGTCGTTCTGTTGATGAGTGTCATGTCTTGGAGACTCCTGGGACTCGCTGGAGGTATGGTGTTCGTGCTCAGTGGGACGTTTTCGACAGTTCACCCTGCGGGAGGACACCGAGACAAATGAGGAAAACACGGTGCAATTAAGTCAGGCCTTTTAGACCCATTTTCAACCCATTTTAAACCTTATGGTGAAGCATAGGTCGACCCTATCTTGTTGTTTTTTTTATTTTTAATTTGGCGTTCTCTCGCTTGAACTCAAGCGTAGACCACACACATACTAATGCTTCTAATGCGCTGGAATTATTTTCACATGTCGATTAGCTTTCCCTATTACCAGTGTCCCTCGCCATCAGGCCAACCTACTCCAAGCTAAGAGGTGCTTGTAATTTACGTCCCGAAGTCAATGACGAGAGGTCAACATTTTAGTTCAAAAGACATGTGTAGGGGTTTAACCCGCTACATCACCACCAGTACGTTGGCAGTTTAAAAGCTAGCGTTCTAATCCACTCTGCCATGCCGACCTCTATCAACCCTATCTGAAACAGATGCTCGTCTCCCGGTATGTGTTCATGATTCGATTCGCTTCTGGGCGGAGTCGAATTTTTAAAATTAGCCTCGGCTGCCAGATGGACCCAGCTGGATATTAACAATATGTTGGGAAGTAAAAGCGATCGGCGTGGTACAGACCACATCAGCCACCTAGAGCGATTGGTCTATAAAATTACGTGTCTAGCACCATCTGCCCGTGTGCCTGTAGACGCCCAAGAGAATCCGTCTTTTTCTTGTTTTCTTCAACTCAAGACGACTAGCGTGGTTCTTCATGCGCTGTTTGGGAGTCTCTGTGGCAAAGTGGTCAAGCCGTCTGACTTGGGCTTCGAAGGTTGTAGGTTGGATTCCGGGCCGCGTCCTTCGGTTCCCGAGTGCATTTTTTTCTTCGGAAACTCCTATGGGTCGTCACTGTAGTTGCTGAATTCGTGCTTTGTGCGACGCTTTCCGCATTGCGGAAAGAGACTGAGCCATATGGGATAAAAACCCGGTGCAATGACGTCGACCCTGTCGACTTTTAAGCGAGTTATTTATGCTCTGTTTGCTCAGGGAAATATGAGCCTAGCAACATATCACACTCATATCAGAATGGCAAGGTGAACTAAGACTTGTAGCGTTTCTTCATTCCCAGTTAAAGAGATGCCTGTTAATTTGTGAAGCCGGGAAAATGATTTCCTTTGATTACAATATATGTTTTAATATAACGTGAGGTGGGGGAGAAGTGGCTAAAAGGCAATACTTCTGCTCCAGCTATATCGGGCGGGGCAAGATTCACAGTATGGGAAATATCCCTTTTACCAAACTCAAAGTAATGATGATACAGTTTCCTGGACTATGTGGTCGCGGATGTTCACCCAAGTATGATGGCATAATCTCGCCCCGGTATTCTTTCCAATCTCTTCACCTGAGATCGGCTGTGAGTGAGGAGAGCAATGACGTACTCAATTCCCGAAAGAATTGGCCCCGGTATACAAGACAGAGATGCGGCCAATACCCTCAATTTGCAGTTCATAAATAAACACACATGTATTGTTTCGCTCTCATAGAAGTAGAAGAACAAAGTAAAAACTAACAGTCAAACAAGACAACATAACAACTGAATGCTACAGTTATCTAAACTATCACCTCCAAATTACAGCGTCTCGCAGCAGCAACAAGTGTACTTGGACCTTCGACGCTTGGCCAACTGGACCAACCACCCCCCCCCCCCCCCACCCCCCAAAAAAGGGTCTTCATTAGCCAGATCTATCACCCACCTGAACCCACAAAACTGGATTATGGACAGAATTCGTATCTAACCATTGAGATAGCACCATAGGTCTCAGAATGTTGTATTAAACCAGCATAGGTCAAATAACAAACACAATGGGCCGTAATGCTGTGTCCGGTATATTAACGAACATTTAAATAAGTTTAAATAAATTTGCAATCGGGCAAATTTTGAACTATAGCCTACGATGGGTTACGTTGTGATATTCTAGTGTGATAATTTGGTTGCGTCCAGTGTGTACCTCGTGGTCTAGTGGTTACACACCCGCGTCACACGTCAGTGATCCGTTGTTTATTTCCGGGTACGGTCAAGGATATGCACTACTGATGAGCTCAAACGAGAGCTAAACTCGAGTCTAGTGCTTCCAAATTGACGTGGACAAGGCCTTAGGTTCGTACCGGAATACGATCAGCGTTGCCAGTTGTGAGTTGTGCTCAATATTTTAATCTCAAATCCCGAAACAAACAGATAAATCAATTTAAATAAGAGAAATGATTGGTAAGTTCCAATGTTGCACACGGGGGCTGAATGGTCTCGAGGTATGGTGTCAGCCTCGAGTGCTGGAGCTCCTGGGTGAGGACCGGGATTTATTTATAAAATCCACCTGGACTTCCAGTAATAAAATTTCCCCTGGTCTCTGGGTAGTGAAATCGGACGCCTGTGTTTATTGTTGCGCACGTAAAAAATCCCTTGGCAGTTGAAAATCGAAAAAGAGTAGCCTAACGGCGCTGCCCGGGCAAAATTTCGAGTTAAAAATCTACCCAAAGTATTTCAGGATCCCCGCCGATGCAACGGAGTTCGTGCATTGAGCTGAGTTTCTCCAGACTCAGGTTTGAGTTAGGAGGAAAACGGAGCACATATGGGTTAAACCGTGTGCCGTGATGTTGATCCAACGACTAAACTAAACGACTATAAGTGTTTTTTTTTTTTTTTGCCTCAATATAAAATTCAATATCTCAGTAACGAACTGAGGGAAAATGATGAGATTTAGCATATAACCTTATAATTATGTCCACCCAACCAAAAAATTTTTGTTCTGGAGATTGTACAGCGGATTTCAATGTTTGATTATATGCGGTATATATTTTATTGCCCCCGCATTCATTCCATCATTTTAAGAGTATTACCGCTTCAACAAGACACACCCCAGCTGTTTTTTGAAATTTGTCTGCGTGGTTTCGAGTTTGGCAGACTGAGGGAATTTATATGGGGTAGTTCAGAGGTGTCGTCAAACTGTGGGTTCTTTCATGAAACGTGATTATATAAATAACCTACTGGCCCTGGTGGGGATGGATCTATCTATCTATCTATCTATCTATCTATCTATCTATCTATCTATCTATCTATCTATCTATCTATCTATCTATCTATCTATCTATCTATCTATCTGTCTGTCTGTCTGTCTGTCTGTCTGTCTGTCTGTCTGTCTGCCTGCCTGCCTGCCTGCCTGCCTGCCTGCCTGCCTGCCTGTCTGTCTGTCTGTCTGTCTGTCTGTCTGTCTGTCTGTCTGTCTGTCTGTCTGTCTGTCTGTCTGTCTGTCTGTCTGTCTGTCTGTCCGTCCGTCCGTCTGTCTGTCTGCCTGTCTGTCTGTCTATCTGTCTGTCTGTATGTCTGTCTGTCTGCCACACCTACCCACCCACTGACCGACCGACCGACCGGCCCACCGACCGGCTCACCGACCGACCCACTGACCGACCGATTGACCGACCGACCCACCCACCCACTCAGTCAGCCAGTCAGCCAGCCATCCACCCACCCACCCACCTTTCTGCCTACCTACCTACCTACCTGTCTGTCTGTCTGTCTGTCTGTCTGTCTGTCTGTCTGTCTCTCTGTCTGTCTGTCTGTCTGTCTCTCCGCGCTATTAAATATTGATAAATGTTACTGGAAAAAACGTCAGGACCATGTGTTGAAAGAGGAAGAGGACTATTGGCGAAAGGATGGATTGAATTTTATGCAACCGAGAGCAATCATCAACCTACTGGAATCGTCCGACACAGATTAAGGTCTGAGCAGATCGCAGACCTTAATCTACGTACACACTTACTGGGATATTTTGCTCCAACTATTCAGACGAATTGCAGGCCCTAAACATTACAGCATCAGCTGAAGAAACAACAAGGAAATGAAAAATAAGGTAAGAAATATATTCCTTCTACTTTCCTGTTAATTTACAAATTATTTACCACGTGCCTCTGTAAATTCTCTGTCTTTACTAATATTACACATTGCACCCCTCTCGCGATTCTCCGTGGTGAAGTGGTCAAGCCGTCTGACTCGGGCTCCGAAGGTTGTATGTTCGATTCCGGGCCGCGTCCTCCATTTCATGAGTGCATTTTTTCGGAGACTCCCGAGGGTCGTCGCTGGAACTACGGAGTTCGTGCTTTGTGCGACGCTTTCCGCGCTGCGGAAAGAAACTGAGCCATATGGAATTTAAAAAAAAACCGGTGCAATGCAGCCGACCCTGTCGATGTTAAGCTAGTTCTTTCATTGCACCCACTCCCATACGAATCCGGATACTCCTTTGTGTGTCATCAGAATTGACAGACCCCCACTTACCGTACAAATAACTTTGTTAATGAGAAATCACTAGTTGTTCAGCAAAACATCAAAGGAATGTCACCGCTTTCAATGATTTAAGTTGTTTTTGGACCTATCAAAGACATATTCCTTGAGTGGGGGTAAATATAAGACGGCTGGAAAAATTTCATAAGGATGCAACAGACAGTTTTCAAAATAATTGATCGTGAATGAAGGCAAACAAATGTGGACATACTATAAACAATGTTGCACACATTTTATACAGGAATTGGGGAACCCCTTGAGGCACCTAGACAGTTTATAAATAAACACACATGAATTCTACGTCTATGCGCGCCAAATAATACATGTGTTTGTTTGTGAATTGTTTTAATGACCTCAAAGGGTTTCCTAATTGATATTCCTTTAATGTGCACCCGAATAGAAAAGGGCACAGGCGACACAACGTGGTAACTATGATGGCAGAAGTTCAAGCCTTGATTGTTTAGGGTTCTTTTGACGGTGACATAGTTAGTAGCTTTGAAGATTGGTGACAAGTAGCTTTGTTGATCGACCACGTGAGACGCTTATGGACTTTAACGGGTCTAGTTTCTGTAAGTATACAGCAATTAAAGATCAATACGAATGTGCAATTCTCCTAACGGGTATGGATTATTTGGGGTAGATTGATCAGTTCCTTTCAAATCATATTGACTTTAAACGTATAAAAGCTTGTCTATGTGCTTTATTGAGAAGTGTATGAGGATACTTGAGACAGGTTGTTGCTTAGACTTGAGTGAGATGTGTGTTCTGTTAGCTTAATGAGCTGAATATGGTGTTTCCTGGGTGAGATGTGTATGGTGTCACCTGAATGCGAAGTGTGTGGTATTACTTGAGTGAGATTTATAGTGTGTCACCTGAGTGAGAAGTTGGTTGTGTTTCCTGAGTGCAATTTATATGGTGATACGTTAGTGAACCTTATAAGGTGTTACTTGAGTGAGAAGAGTGTGATGTTACCTCAGTGATAAGCGTGTTATGTATTCTGAGTGAGATGTGTGTGATGTTACCTAGTGAAATGTGTTTGGTATTACCTAAGAGAGATGTGTGTGCCGTGTTACCTGAGTGAGATGTGTGTGGTGTTACCTGAATGATATGTTTGCGGTTTTTTTTCCGCGTTTCCATCCTGTTTTAGGATATTGCGTTCAACATCAGCATCTTTCAGCTGTATGTTGATTCCTAGGCTAGATTACGCTCATCAGCACGCCACGACTTTCTGAGCGACCGGCTCCATACTCTTATAAGTCACTGGTGCGACTCGAACCTCTTCCAATTCTCGTGCACTCACGTCAACCACGAGACTATTCGGTATTACGGAGAAAATTGCTAACCCCTCAGCCAGGGAGCCGGCATGTTTGCGGTGTTACCTGAGTTAAATGTGTGTGGTGTTACGTAGTGAGATGTGTGTGATATTACCTGAGTTAAATGTGTGTGGTGTTACGTAGTGAGATGTATGTGATGTTACCTGAGTTAAATGTGTGTGGTGTTACGTAGTGAAATGTGTGTGGTGTTACGTAGTGAAATGTGTGTGGTGTTACGTAGTGAGATGTATGTGATATTACCTGAGTGAAATGTGTGTGGTGTTACGTAGTGAAATGTGTGTGGTGTTACGTAGTGAAATGTGTGTGGTGTTACCTAAGTGAAATGTGTGTGGTATTGCCTGAGTGAGTAATTTGTGATATGTTCTTCTTCATTTTCTTCATCTTCATCTTCTTCTTCCATTTTTTCGACTCCTCTACCTCATCTTTCTCCTCCTCTTCCTCCCCTTATTAATTCCCCTTCTTCTTCTTCCTCCTCCTCCATTTTCTTTTCATCCACCTATTCGCCTTCAGTTATGATGCGAAACATTATAACCCAAGTTATTTATCGAAAAATACGAATATGTATACATTAAAACACCATTACAGTTTTTTGTTTACATATCCGAGATGGTAATTCATTTAGCCGGAGACATCTCATCTCCCAAAAGGTGCTAACATCGTTTTTCTCATTAGGTTACAGCGGTTACAATGATAAGACAGACACTTGACGAGCCAGATCTGGCGTGAAATACAGCAGAGCATTAGTTAGATAACAGTGGTTCTCAATCTGTGACATCCGTGTCAAATATTCCTCATGTGAATTCACTTGTTCCACAGAGAAGTTGCTTGTACCTAAGAAACAGTAATATAAATGTATATAGCTTCCATTGCTAGTAGCGAAATTGCAAGTATTTCCCTGCCGAGCCCATGGGTTATATTCGGGATCTGCATTAGCGAAAGTGCTAATTCTTCCTTGCCGAGTCCAGAGTCGGGATCTGCAGTAGCGAAATTGCATGTATTTCCCTGCCGAGTCCAGAGCATTTCTTCAGCTTCTGTTGATGTCTTTGGCAAGTTTTATGTTCAGTAATTTGCCATTGCTTTCTGAACGACCGGCTCACATACCCTCCGTAAGTAACTAACGCGACGCGATCGGCTTCCGAATCTCGATCTGCAGTAGTGAAATTGCTAGTATTTCCCTGCCGAGCCCAGATGTTTTATTCGGAAGCTGCAGCAGCGAAACTGCTAGAACTCTCCTGTGTGAATCCCCATGCAGACTGGGTTTTGTATTTTAGTTTATCTGCCCTCCCTTAATATCCAGTTTCATGCTCCTAACGCTATGGCATAAACTTCTGCAAGCTGACGGCAGGGTAGTGGGTTAGGTCCACCCGCCGTTCAGCTGGACTCAAACGTCGACTTCTTGTTCAGAAAGCAATGATAAACTACTCGACGTAGAATTACCTAGAAAATCAACTTGGGGTAGAGCGCAACGACTTGCATAGGACATACATTTTAGTTGGCCTTAACCACTGACTGTACAACAGTTTGGTTTGCCTTTACTACTGAATGTACACCATATTAGTTTGCCTTAACTACTGAATGTACAACATTTTAGTTTGCCTTAACTACTGAATGTACAACAGTTTGGTTTGCCTTTACTACTGAATGTACACCATATTAGTTTGCCTTTACTACTGAATGTACACCATATTAGTTTGCCTTAACTACTGAATGTACAACATTTTAGTTTGCCTTAACTACTGACCGTAATACATTTTAAATTGCCTTAACCACTGACTGTACAACAGTTTGGTTTGCCTTTACTACTGAATGTACACCATATTAGTTTGCCTTTACTACTGAATGTACACCATATTAGTTTGCCTTAACTACTGAATGTACAACATTTTAGTTTGCCTTAACTACTGACCGTAATACATTTTAAATTGCCTTAACCACTGACTGTACAACATTTTAGTTTGCCTTAACCAATGATTGTACAACATTTTAGTTTGCCTTAACCATTAACTGTAAACATTTTAGTTTACCTTATCCACTGACTGTACAACATTTTAGTTTGCCTTAACCAATGATTGTACAACATTTTAGTTTGTCTTAACCATTAACTGTAAACATTTTAGTTTACCTTATCCACTGACTGTACAACATTTTAGTTAGCCTTAACCACTGACTGTACTACATTTTAGTTTGCCGTAACCACTGACTGTACTACATTTTAGTTTGCCGTAACTACTGACTGTACAACATTTTAGTTTGCCTTAACCACTGACTGTACACAATTTTAGTGTGTCTTAACTAGTGAATGTACAAAAGTTTAGTTTGTCTTAACTACTGAGCGTACATTTTAGTTTGTCTTAACAATTGAACGTACAACAATTTAGTTTGTCTTAACTACTCAACGTATAACATTTTCGTGTGTCTTAACTAATAAACGTGCAACATTTTAGTGTGTCTAATTACTGAACGTACACTATTTTAGTTTGTCTTAACTTCTGGATGTACAACATTTTAGTTCGTTTAATTACTGAACGTACACCATTTTAGTTTGCCTTAACTACTGAACGTACAACATTTTAGTTTATCTTAACTACTGAACGTGCAACATTGTATCTAGTTTGTCTTAACTACTGGACGTACAACGTTTTAGTTTGTCTAATTACTGAACGTACACCATTTTACATTATCTAACGCACATCAATTTAGTTTGCCTTAACTACCGAACGTACGACGTTTTAGTCTGTCTTATCTAACGAACGTATATTATTTTAATTTGCCTTTACTGAACATGAAACGTTTTAATTTGCCTTTATCTACTGAACGTACTGCTAGCCCAATGACACACAAACAGAACACACATCATGATGGGATTGACTGCAACTTTCTGTAAAGGAGACACAACCAACTTTAGTTGCTCTTTGCTTTCTGAATGTGAAGACTACGTTTCAGTATAAATGACCTGAGCATGAAGTGAACACAGTACACCGTTGTCAGAGCACAGGACGTTTAAGTGGGAGCGAATTAAAACTTCTCTCGACTGTGGGAAACTCTAAGAGATTTGTTGACTGGTTTTAACAATTAAACTTCTCGACTATGGGAAACTCTAGGAGATTTTGTGACTGGTTTTAACAATTAAACTTCTCGATTATGGGAAGTGTCCTGTTAAATTCCCGAGAGGAGACTGGACTCAACAAGCACATCTTTAAACTTATTATCTGTTGGGATTATTGACTGACTTTGGTCTACACTCCTCTCTTCTGTCTTCCCTTCCATATATCTATTTCTTTCACTCTCTCTATTATTCCCTCAACACATACTCCGACAACAGTTCCTTTCAACGATAAGATAAAAGATTTATTAATAAAAACTATGTCTGGTGTATGTATGGATATTGTCTATGTAGTTGGTATGTTCTTCTAGTGTGGCTGCCAGATAAGATGTTGATAGATAGTCTCCGTGGCTTCTCTCGTCTCTTCTCTCAGCTAGAGTACAGGACATGACATAGATATAACAGAACGGTCTCACCCTGACAGCTCCGCCTGCTTGAGTCTGTAGATATATCCGTTTTTTGTAATGAAAAATGTTCACCACTGTATGAATGTATTTAACCCGATCACCATATGCTGTCAGCTTAAACTGAATGTTCTTTAGTATCTTATAGCGTTCTTAATTCCATCCTGGAAAACACATCGAGTTTCTAGTATTCTCTATTTTTGTCCTGTAAAAGTTCTACACTGGATAGTTCTTAATTGATATAGGCCCTTTGTATGCACCTTGCAACTCTTCGATACTGAGTAATTTGAGTCTTTTTTCTTTAGTTTGTATGATCTCTATTTTCCATTCTCTGTCCTCCTGACTTCTTACGATGACAATTCTTTTTCTCTCCTTTCTTATGCACAAGTGTCGTGCTTTATTACTTTAAAGTGCTTTCTTGTGGGTTATCAACACTGGGTGATCTTGACCACAGCCATCTGTTTTATCTCTTAGTTGATAAGTCCCGCACTGGTATGGAAACCTGTGTGATATACATTTAATAACGAGATCTGTGTCTGCTTCCTCTTCCCTCCTATGTGAGTGTCTTTTCCTCCAGCCGAAATGAAAAGGCTTCCGAAAAAACCCACTCTGACATAGGATAGAAGATTCACCTAACGTCTATACTATTCCTACTAATAGAAAGCAATGTTAAATGCACTTCACGCACATCTATATTCATATGCTGAAACTATACTCTAATATATTAATACCTTATTTAGGCATCTATGTTCCTGGAATCGAAAAACACTTAGCGAATAACACACTACTATCCCCTCTTTCCATTATTAGGGACGTGTATTTCTATTCCCACTCAAGAACATATCTCCTTCAGTTCAGTTTGGAACACACACTAAACTTACACAAAGAGTTGCCACTCTTTATATCGGTCATTTTTGCCGCATAGTCCTTGACATTGCTGGACACCTCACATCCAGACTGCATTATCATCGTTAGTGGAAAATTACAGCTCTGAACCGTTTCACATCCATACCGCAATATGCTGTCCAATAATCTCTCTGCTTTAGTAGCAAACCAATTTTTCCACTCGACAGTTTACCTGTGCGGTTAGCCGGCCCCTTCTGTGTCTTGACCTATAAACACATGCGCCTGGTCACTCCTTTGTTTGTTACCATTACTGCTTCGCTTGTTAACCCTTCCTCCACCTGGTCAGTCGGTGTATACAGTCGTCCATCTGGGAATCATTAACTCTCAGTATTTCACGACAGGAAGCGCTGTGAGATTTGTTGATTGGTTTTAACAATTAAACATCTTGGCTATGGGAAGCTCTAGGAGATTTGTTACTTGGTTTTAGAAAGTTAATGTGTACAATTAGTCTACTGCATGACTAAAGACACGAAGAACCACTTCAGTGGATTGAGCCCTGAACATTGTCTCGGTATTCTAGCTCGCTAGCTTCTATGCCATCTCACCACCTGGTTTAAAACTAACAAGTTTCTAAATCATTAAATGTTTTAGAATCATCATGCCACACCTGGTACCCTGTAGCACAACATTTGGCTCCTGGTACCTTGTGGGAATCGCTGCAGTGAGGTGTGCAGGAGCCAGCAAGCCGATAATTGGTGATGACGCAGGCAGGACTTCACTTAAAGAAGATTGCATGGAAGCCTGGAGCAACGTCTGGTTTCTCTTATTTAATGCGTCTTGAAGTAATACATATATATGAATGTTTTTCTCGTTCTACAGTTGCTAGGTTTTATGTCAGCAACAACCACGCCACATGTATATCATAAATATAAGTCTGGCATAGACGTTTTACACAGTATGATGTTATACACAACAGAGCAAGGAGATTACAAGTGTTGATCATGACTTTCAAGACACAACAAAAATCACAAGCTTTTGTTGAATTGAAAACAAAAATTTCAATGGAAAAAGCTACTCCTACACGCCAAGGGTAAAAGTATAATCTTTAACAAATAATATGAAAATATCAGTATCTGTAATAAAGAAGATGGAAATGTCACAAACTATAGCAACTACTGCTGTATTATAAACAGCAATCGGGACCATTCAACAGAAACCAGGGAATGTGGAGGCTGACCAACATAAAGACCTATGATACAACTCCAACAAACACATGAATCATCTCTGAACATGTATCTTTGCAGTGGAAATATCTGGATATGAGTTGCATACCCTTTCATAATCTCTAACACAATAACATTGGGGATTTATAACTTACATGTAACAGAAGTGTTCTTAGAATATCGTTGGCCATGATCTCCGCTCAGCTTATCTCATCTCATCTTCTCTCATCTCAGTGGGGAATTTGTGTGTGAGTGGGGTGGTGGGTGTGTGTGTGGATGGGAGGTGTATGTGGGTGGGGGTTGTTTTGGTGGGTGGGGAGATGTGTGGATGTAGGGGTAGGGATGTGTGGGTGGAGGATGTGTGGTTAGGGGATGCGTGCTTGGCTGGGTGGTTGGGGGTGTGTAGGTGGGTGGGTGAGTGTGTTATGGTATGGGTGAGGAGATATGTGTGTAAATGGGGAAATTTGTGTGAGTGGGGGATGTGTGGGTGGCGGTTAGTGGGTTGGTGCATGAATGTGTGTCTAGGTTGTGTGTGGGTGGATGTGAGTGGGTGGTGGATGTATATGAGCCTGGGTGTGTGTGTGTGGGTAGGTAGGGGATGTGTGTGGGGGATGTGTGGTGGTGGTGTGGGTGTTTTAGGGATGTGTCTCATAACATGGTAATATGCATTGTTTATGTTTACACCATTCATTTGATAATCATTTTTTTTTTGTATGTGAATGTACCATGCACAATTTATGAGAGAAAGATGAGTGATTGAAAGGGTCAAATGTAAGACGGGCCTGCGTGCCCAATTTGTTACCCTTTGAAAATAAAGTTTGTTCGTTCGTTCGTTCATCTAGTTCCTCTTGTACCTTGCGGTGTCGAGGTGAAGCATAAACAGCGGTAGACTGCCCGTGTATAGGATTCATATATCGAGATCTCCATGGGTTATGCTATCCCCTCTGTCCATTGTTTACATGGTCGGCCTCTTCTTCTGGTTCCATTTGCTTGCGTGCTGTGGAACACTGTCAGTTGGTAGCCTAGTTATGTGGCTAAACCATTTCACTTGTTGAAGTATATTGTCTGTTAGCCTGATTATATGGCCGAACCATTTCACTTGCTCGGACACTGGATATTGTTCAGAATTGTCCGGGCATTTTCAGGGAGTTAAGAAACGAACACAAAAACTAATGTTGTATTGAACAGTTTGAGTATCAGGGGCTTAAGCTTATCTTGCATTATGCCAGCTGTTTGAACATACATATCAAAAACGCAGTACAAGAATTATCTCTTTATACCCTTAACTATATATGCGCAGACATACAACTTCTTAACCCTACCAGTGTGAAAAAAACACATCTCGTAGCAGGATATTGCTGTAAGTATGTGAAGTGTTCGGATCATCATATTTGTAACCTCTGAAGTCGGAGTGGGTTCGCCTGATGGTGAGAGATACTGTTAACAGGGAAAGCTAATCCACACGCAAAATTCAGTCCATCACTACTATAAATTGTGTGTATGGCCTACGCTTGAGTTCAAAGCGAGCGGGCGCAAAACCAAAATTAAAAAATCACATTTTTATAAACCCGAATGCTTGCACACATAAGTGGCCAGACTTTCCCTCCCGCAGTAATTGACGAGAGTTGGCATGGAACCCTTGTTCAACCGAGCTCATGCCACTGTCAGTGTAATGTCCTAACCCTTACGCCAAGAGCCCGCTCTGCTATGATCTTCAATGTTGCATGTCTTTGCAGGAAATTGCGATCAACCCCAGGTTAGTTTTATAGGCAAGTTTACGTTCAGTAGTTTGCCATTGCTTTCTGACCGGGAAATCATCGTTAAAGCGCAACTTAACACTGGTGTAGAGATTGAACGTCCTTCCTCGTCATCAGTTTCACAGAAGTGACTTAAGATGTGACTATTTTATGTCCACTGAATGTTATGCAACAATTAACCGACCAAATGGAACCAGAATAAGAGGTCGACCATGTAAACGGTGGACAGAGAGAATAACAGAGTACATGGGAATCTCGATATATTAAGCCCATAAACGGGCATTCTCCCGCTATTTATACTTCGCATCGACACTGCAAGGTACAAGTGGAACAAGATGAGAAGAAATAATGGATATTGTGCTATAACAACACACACTTGAATAAATGTAAATACTCGAGTAATTAAATTTATTAGAAACAAAGAAGATTAGAGAGACAACCAGGTTACAAACTATAGGAATAAAGATTGGCAGTCAACAATTCCACAAAATATAGAATCAAAGACTCACAGGAAACAAGTCTATAAACTATAGGAACATAGACTGGCAGACAAGAATTTTAGAAACTATGATAAGAAAGAGTGACATACAACAGTTTTACACATACAAAAACAACAACAAATATGACAGACAACATGTCTACAAACTATAGGAACGAAGTCTGACAGGCAACAAGTCTAAACACTGCAACATCTGTTCCATTAAAGCATTTGGAGATGTCATGGGCGTCAGTGCGTGCTGGCAACTCACGAGCGTGCACGGGGAAATGTGATACCTCCAACACCTGACACCCCTGACAACATTATCTAAGCCAACAACAAAGAATGCACAATCAGTCACCTCCCCAGTATTCAATCATTCTTCAGTCACCGCCCCTGTATTCAATCATTCTTCAGACTTCTATATCGTGAATGACATAATACTTTAAACCATTTGTTTTGCACTCCGCTAGTAAGCGTCGTGCCACCCATGTGGCATGCATTCCGATTCATTACTTGGCAGCCACAACTCATGCTATTTGAATGATTTGTACTGTGATGCCTGCTGCGCAAATATTTAACGATGTGCATCAGATGCCGAAGTAGCAGGTTCAACTCCCACACCAATCAGTTGGACTAAAATGTTGACTTCTCGTCCTTAACTTAGGGACGTAAATTACAAGTACCTCAGAAGTAACAGTGGGTATGCCTGATGGCGAGGGACACTGGTAATCGGAAAAGCTAATCCACACCCACAAATCAGTCTAGTACACTAGAAACAGCAGCAGGTGTATGGACTACGTTTGAGATCAAAGCGAGCTAACGCAGTAAAACAGAGACTACATTAAGTAGTAAGTGAGTATCGTAAAAGAACCGTGTACACACTTTACGTGGTATTATGTATATGGTGCTAAATCCACATTTTCATAGACTAATCTCCTCAGAAAGGGCAGTGTGGTAATCAATCAATCAATCATGTGCCATGCCGGAAAGCGTGGGCGGCCATGACTCGCCATTTCACTCGATCACCAGTGTCGTGGATCAGCTCAGTGTTCCTGTCTCGTCCATGCCATGTGGCCAAGCCATCCAGGTATTTTCCTCTCGGTCTTCCTCTTGGTCTGTTCCCCTCGATCTTGCCAGTTGTCACTAAGTTCTCCAACCCATTTCTTCTCATAACATGTCCAAAAAATTTTGACTGTCTACGTCTAATTTCTCCAATCAGTCCACGATGTTCATTTGTCTTCTGTAGTACTTGGTCATTGGTTTTTCTGTCTGTCCATGGTATTCTTTGCATTTTCCTCAGAAACCACATTTCTGCAGCCATCAGATGCTTTTCAGCTTGACTGCTCATTGTCCAAGTTTCACATCCATACAAATAACAGGCTCTATGTATCCCCTCAACACTCTTTTTCTCGTTTCAATTGACATCTTTTTATTGGTCAGAATGTTTTTCATCTTGCTAAAGGCTACTTTCGCCATGGCGATTCTTGTTCTAATCTCTCCAAGGCACACCCCCCCCCCCCATCAGATGTTATAACTGTTCCAAGATAATTGTACCGATTCACTTGTTGAAGAATATTTCCATTTACTCGTATATTACATTGTGGCACTTCTTCCTTCCTAATAGTGTGGTAATATCAGCTTTTAATTTCCCAAGACACGGTCTAGTACCCTTGTAAGCGGGTCCACCTACAACCACAGGTCATGTATTCATTCATTTATCCAGTAGCTTGACCTTTGCAGAACCTCGACCCATAACCATCCAGAAAACTTCTCTGTCATATGCGAGATGTCCCGTGTCCGATACACCCTTCTGGAGATCATTTGTTACATACTGCATCCATCTTCTGTTTGGCCTTCCTCTTCCTCTCTTCCCGGGCATATACCTCCATTATTCTTCTCTCTCAACTTTCATGACGTTTCAAGAGAACAAAATATTTCAGTTTTTTTTTGTTTTACCGTCTTAAGTAGCCAATCTTTTAAAATATTCAAATCTTGTCGTATAGATGTATAGATGCATTTGTTCTTTTCTGTATTCAAGATATTCTTACAAACCATCTATAACATATATATTCAAAGGCATTTATACGCTATTGTTTAGTAAGTGTCCAGGTCTCACAGGCGTATGTTGCCATGGGTAAGATGCATGCTCTTAAAAATGTAATTTTTCAAGTTTAAAAAACTCTCCTCGGTAATAAATTGCATCCATGACTATCGGATAGCCACCTCGATACCGCGGCCACTAAAATGTCCACCCCGATATATCCTAGATATGGAACTGATACTTTATGTAGGCTAAAGACAAAATAATTAACACTGAATTGAAACCAAATTCTTTGGGTTAGATTCATTTATCATGTGTCAAGCCGATAAGCGTTCGCGGTTATGATTCGCCATCTCACTCTATCACCAGAGTCGTGGATCATCTCAGTGTTCTTATCTCGACCATTGATTCGATTAAGGAAGCGTATTCTGCTTTTAATTTACAAACCAAACGTTTTAATAAGATCCAGATTTAATTAATTTACTTGGATTAATATGTTAATAATTTACGTTGATTAAAAGCCAAATATTTAATTAGATCGACCTCCGTGTTTACTAAACATGTTTGGTCTGTACATTAAATATTTAACACAGATTTAGAAATAACTATTTGTCTTAGATGTCTTAAGTGAAGCTCTGAGTGGCAAAGACAACTTACCACAAACATCAGAATGAGACAGTTCTCGTATGTTTGGCCATGTTATAACACAAACACTGGAACATGTTTGGCCATGTTATAACACAAACACTGGAACATGTTTGGCCATGTTATAACACAAACACTGGAACATGTTTGGCCATGTTATAACACAAACACTGGAACATGTTTGGCCATGTTATAACACAAACACTGGAACATGTTTGGCCATATTATAACACAAACACTGGAACATGTTTGGCCATGTTATAACACAAACACTGGAACATTTTGTGACAACCGGACAGATTTCAGTTCTCGTATGTTTGGCCATGTTATAACACAAACACTGGAACATGTTTGGCCATGTTATAACACAAACACTGGAACATGTTTGGCCATGTTATAACACAAACACTGGAACATGTTTGGCCATATTATAACACAAACACTGGAACATGTTTGGCCATGTTATAACACAAACACTGGAACATGTTTGGCCATGTTATAACACAAACACTGGAACATTTTGTGACAACCGGACAGATTTCAGTTCTCGTATGTTTGGCCATGTTATAACACAAACACTGGAACATGTTTGGCCATGTTATAACACAAACACTGGAACATTTTGTGACAACCGGACAGATTTCAGTTCTCGTATGTTTGGCCATGTTATAACACAAACACTGGAACATTTTGTGACAACCGGACAGATTTCAGTTCTCGTATGTTTGGCCATGTTATAACACAAACACTGGAACATTTTGCGACAACCGGACAGATTTGCGGAAAGAGAGATAGAGGGAGGCAGCGGGAGAAGAGTCTGGACAGTCTTGTGTCATGGCACGGAAGGAAGTCACCACACGAATTGATCTATGACGTCGGAAATCGTGATTTATGGTCAGGCATGATCGCCTACGCCAGCCGGTAATGCACTGGATGGTGATGATGATGATTTGTCTTAGATTAACAGTGTAATATCTTGCACAAAAAGCTAACGATTTAATTACATTAAGATAAAAGCAAAGTAAAGGAACGCCCCTTTCCATAGACGCTTAATTGTAAATGGTTAAAATTAAGGAGACCTTTACACATTTAGCCGGTCTCACTGGTCGAGGGGTTAGCAGCTTTCTTCGTAACCCCGAATACTCTCGTGGTTGACGTGAGCGCACGAGAATTGGAAGCGGTTCGAGCCGTGCCAGTGGCTTATGAGAGTATAGAGCCGGTAACTCAGAAAGCAATGGCAAACTACTAAGCGTAATCTTGCCGAGACATAAACAATCAGCTGAAAGATGCTGGTGTTGACAGCGATGTCCTGTAAAGGATATGCAAAACATTTATTTATGTACACATTTAAAGCCAAACTGGGCGTATGGTGCTAGACTCATATTTTTTCAGGATAAACTAACGAACGATCAAACCAACAAATTTTATTTTCAAAGTGTTAAGGATTGGTCACGCAGGCCTGTCTACCATTCTGCCAATCTTCTCTCTCTCTCTCTCTCTCTCTCTCTCTCTCTCTCTCTCTCTCTCTCTCTCTCTCTCTCTCTCTCTCTCTCTCTCTCTCTTGCTCTCTCTTTTATATATTATTTCATCCATACATGACTGATGAGGCTAACTAAGAATAACATAGACACACTTAAGGTGAATATCATGCCGACAGACCTTACTTCTCATAAAAAGCCAAAAGGTAAAAGAATCGACTCCATTGCACCGCATTATATCCCATATTACACGATCACTTTCCGCAGGACGGCCTGCCGCCTGCGTCGCACAAAGCACGAACTCAGTAGCTCCAGCGACGACCTCCAGGTGTCTCCGATAAAACCGCACTCATCAACGGGACGTCATAGCCCGGAATAGAACCAAGAACCTCTGGGACACGAGGCAAGTGTTTAACCATTTGGCCGCGGAGACTCTCACTTCCCATAACATTTCCCCACCCATTGCAAACATGGGCGACCTCTAAGTCGCAGTCAGGTTTCAGAAAACCGTACCAACCCAGGCGTGGATTCAGCCTAGTTACCACAGATCTGACTGCCAAGCGTCCTAGCTACCGAGAGCTGGCGGCTGGCTACCAACTAGATTAAGAACTAAATTCTTTACCTGTATAAGAAACTTAAGTCAATGTTTAAAAAAAAAATTTTTTTTAAACATTGCTTCCACTCTCTTTGAACTCACATGAAGCCCATGAACGTACTACTATTTTAAATGAGCTGGACTGATTTTTACGTGTGGATTAGCTTTCCCTATTACCAATGTCCCTCGCCAAAAGATGAACCGAATCCGACTTCAGAGGTACTTGTAATTTACGTCACCAAGTCAAGGATGAGAAGGCAACATTTTAGTCCAAATGACCGGTGTAGGAGTTAAACCCCTACCACAGATCAGCACACCGGATGTTTAAGAACGAGCGTTCTTCTCCATTCGGCCACAATGACCTTCAGCAGCTTGCCTTATCCTAGATGTATTGGTGTTACCTTTCCTCTGGAGTTAACTAGGCAGGCCGAGATAGAACGAACGAACGAACGAACGAACGAACGAACTTTATTCTCAAAGGGTCACAAATTGGACACCCAGAACAGCTTTACATTCGGTCCGTCCAATCACCCATCTTTCGTACATCAATTAACTATTTTACATGGTGCATTCACATAGGAAAAAATAAAACATTGTCACACGAAAGTTGTATACATAAACAATGCATATTACCATTTTATGGGACAGAGAGGGCGATCATGCTGCATGGGCAACACATGGTCTCCACAATGCAGCCCATGCTTTGCTCTATGAAGAAGTAAAACTCCACCCATTGTTCCCGCCATTTGTTGTAGTTATGTCTTTTTCTTGAAAGCATAACTATTGTCTGTCAAGACGGTAAGGTGCCAGTGATTGATACTGTTTTAATGTTGTCACTGAAGTGCCATCTCCGTTATTTGTTGTGCTTTCTTGATGTTGTTTGTTGATAAAGATTCTCGTCGAATGGGTCTCTCTTGTCCATTATTGTATTTTCTAAAGTTGCACTGACTGGCACCAGGCCGTCTCGACAGACGATAGTTTGTAAAATGGAGTTATACCTCTCCATAAAAAAAAGCCTGGGCTGAATTTAGAGACCATGTGCTGCCCATGAAGCACGATCCCTCTGTCTGGGTGCCTGGTTTTCTCTAGACTAAAGGTAGCTCTAATACATCCAGAATAAGACAAGCTGGATAAGCTGCCGGATCAGCATAGCGCTCCTCTACCTGTCCGCCTGTCGGAGCTTCGATCGTAGATCAGTTGCGAAATTGACTATATCACCCATTGACTTGTGATTCATTCATAACTGTATGGCATAGGTACCATATACACAATACACACTGAGCTGTGTGAAAGGGCACTTTGCTTTACTATGGAAGAAACGGACCACTTTAAAGTTGCTAATGACAAACGAAAGGAAATCGTAGAGGAGCATTGAAGTCGACCAATAATGCCATGATGGACACTGATCTGACCCCAATACTATCTTAATATACATTACGCTTACTACTGTTGACATGATTTGTGAGGAAAATATTAACAGGACCCCTGTTTACGCCGTGACACAAATGAGAGTATATGATGGTTGCCCTGTATGTTAGACCATTCACTCTAGATGACACGATCTGGTGGATATCACGGCCGCCCCCTCTCTTCTTCTTTCACCCTCACCGGGACATAGGCACTCAAGCGACTAACTCCCAGCCCGCATGTCCTTAGTTATGCCATGCAAATCCGTCCATGTCCTCCGTGTAATATTCATTGATGTTCCTACTTATTTTCCATATCTATCCACGTTTACTGCCCACTTAATTTCCCGGTACCCATGTCAGGCTGTGACGACCTGACAAAATAAGTCAATGAAAAAATACTACCTCTGGATTCGAACGCATAACCACAACACCATAGGGCAAGCGTGCTGGTCTCTGAGCCGCATTGACTCCCAGATTTGTTGTAGCCTTCCAAAAATGTATTTCTCTCTAGTTTGATTATGTCTAATTTGTAAATTGTTTACTGTTTGATTTTATGATTACGTGTTACTTTAATCTAAATGCATCATTAAAATAAACATAAATACTTCAGGAAAATTCCAATCAACAGCGGAATTCGCCTAACGCAGCGAGGAAACTAAAAAATAAACCGATTTGTGGAATTTACGAGCGATTTCAGATTTACATCCTGACAGCCATGTTTCCATTTCTAGGCTAAGTTCTTCGTATTTAGCCATCCGTGAAATGTCTCCATCGGTCACCAACTGGCAAATCTGATCGGCGTAGGGTTGTACGTTTGTCACTTCAGCAAGTTTGCAATCGTTGAATCCAGGGATCGAAATTCTCCCAGTTTAGAACGTCTGAAAATGTCAGAGAACGTCTGAGATCAGCTTTAGTTAACGTTCTTCTTAGATGATTATGGACTCCCGCGTTGGAACTAATGGACATAATATAGCGATGGGTGGAGAGACTAGAAATTGACGATTCTTGGATCTTGGAATAAAAGGATGTCTGTAGATGAGTTGATACATAATTTTGGGGGAACGCGGATGGGGATGTGTGAAGACATGATGCCCCATGCCAGTCAGCGAGGCATTTAACGCTGATGGTGATGATAGTGATGACGAGGATAATGATGATTATTGATGATAAGAAAGGTTAGTTGCATATCCTTTACAGGACGTCGTAGTCAACACCAGCATTGTTTGCTTTTGTGATCTCTTGGTTGATTTATGTTCATTAGTGTATTGATGCCGGCTTCGTGGCTTAGAGGTTATGACTTTTTCCGTAATCTCGTATACTCTCGTCGGTAACGTGATGACGGTGATAATCAGCAGTGGTTCGAATCGCACCGGTAACTTACGGGGTATGTGAGCCGGCCGCTCAGAAAGCAATGGCAAACTACTGAGCGTAATCTTGCCAAGAAATCAACATACAGCTGAAAGATGCTGGTGTTGACAGCGATGTCCTGTAAAGGATATGCACCAAAAAAAAAGTGTATTGATGATAATGCAAGTGATTTTTGTGAAGATCATTAATATGCTGGTAACGATGATGATGATGATGATGATGATTATGATGATGATGATGATGATGATGATAGCAATAATAATAGAGATTATAATGATAATGATTATCATGATCATGATAACACAGCCCCTTCTCACATGCAGACATTAAGCAGTTCTGGTATCATATCACAGTACGTCATGCTTTTATGCTCAGTATTTATATTACTATCTTTATTTCCTACATATCTCTTATCGTCATGACCATCAACATCGTCTTTCACTTTTACAGTCAAGCATAATGGGATGGAATAGTTGACGTCTCATCTCCCGATGGATGGCACTGGATTGTGTCATTCCGTGTGATTGTTCAATGTCTTTGTTGTCGTCCTTCCATTGTCTTCTCGGGCATCCTCTTGCTCTCGTATCAGCTCTTCTGTGATGCAGCGTCAGTGCTGGTAGTTGATTGTGTTCCATTCTGACAGATTGTAGAACCATTTGTTCTTCTGTCTTTCATTATATGTAGCACAATCTGTTGATTACACTGTCTGTCTAATAACATCATTTCCTACTCGCTTTCGGGTGGTTAAGTTGGCAACCCTTCTCGTCATACAATTTCGTAGATATTGATTTTCCTTATGTGTGAATTGGATAATGTCCAAATATGACATTTATAGCACAGAGTAGATGTGAATATTCTATTTGTACTGGCAACTTGCCGTCTTGACAGATATTAGTTATACTGCTTCCAAACAAAAAAAATAAGAACCAAACAAAAACAAGCATCATAACCTCTCGACAGCACACAGCCTGGTCTGAATTGTAGAGACCATGCTTTGCCCGTGAAGCATGATCCCTCTCTCGACCTCTCGGCCTGCCTAGTTTACTCCAGAGGAAATGTCTGTAGAAAAATAACTAAATATGATAACAACTTGAAACCAGTTTATTTTTAAACATACATTGTCCCTTTATTTCTCAACATAATTTCCACCAACATTGATGCACTTATCCTATCGTTTTATCAGTCCTCCCAAACCGGCTGCATAGAACTACGTGCTCTGTTTTCTAAACCACGTTTTAACTTGTCATTCAACATCGGCGTCATTCGCAAAATGTCTCCTGCCAAGGTGGGTTTTCAGTGGACCAAAAAGGTGACAATCGTTAGGGGTTAAGTCCGGGCTGCAAGATTGATGTTCCAGAACTTCCCACTTTAGTTGGTTAATTATCTACTGAGTTAATCCAGCCATATGTGGTCTGGCATTGTCATAAAGAAGCAACACTCCTCTAGTCAGCAGTCCTGGAAATTTCAATCCATCAGAACCATTTGAGCACCCGATTGCAGATGCTACAGAGTCTATCGTTACTCACCTGTCACCTCTAATCATCTCCTCCACCCGCTGCATGGATGCTTCTGTTGCAATCTCAACAGGACGACCAGATCGGATTTCATCAACAATTTTAGAGCGTCCTTGAGAAAGGTTCTCTACCCAGCTATGCACCGCTTAACGGGACAAACATTTGTCAGCATAAACAGGAAGCATTTCCTTATGAATGTCTGTTGCAGGCAGTCCTTTTGCCCACACAAAAAAACAAACAAAAAAACGCACAACAGCACTTTGGTTTTTGCTCTTTGGTTGTAATTTCGGTAATTACACTCGTCATTTTGTTTATGCGCTACGAATGCGCATGAGACACCTAGCACCACCTGACGAAAGGGAATATAAAGTTCGATGTTGCTGTCACCTAATGACACCTGTAGAAAAACACCAACTACATATACCTGCTATCCCAAAGAACTGTGTGACTTACTTATCGACTCACCCGCGTAACATTCATAATACATAACAAACCACGTATGATTAGATGGAAGGGCCGAGTGTAAGACAGACCCGCATGCCGAAATGTGTGACCTTTTGAGAATAAAGTTTGTTCGTTCGTTCCTTCGGTCTGTTGTTGTTTCTGTGTTTGGTTCCTCGATCTTTTGTTATTTCGGTCTTTCGTTCATTCGGTATGCCGTTCTTTCAGTCTTTCATTTCTTCGGTCTGTGGTTCGTGCGATCTTTCGTTCTTTCGGTCTTTCGTTCCGTCGGTCTGTAGTTCCTACGGTGTTTCATTCTTTCCTTTTTTTTTGTGTTCATTTAGTCTGCAGTTCTCTCTGTCTTTCGTTCCTCCGTCAAATAACTTCTCTCAACCCACAAACAATATGTTACACTATTTATTGCCTGGCATATTTCTCTGCATCTTGTCAGATGCACACTGCAGAGATATATTTCGTATGAAGTGAATTAATGAATTGGACTTTGGCTGGAATATTTAAAACATGCAGTCACCGACGTAGTACGAATGTGGAGAATGGGTTTTCCCCAATAGTAATAGCAAAGTACCAGGCGTTCGAAGCTCAGCTGCGACTGATTTTTGCAGCAGACCGTGTCGCGTTGTGGTATAACGTGCTGGTATGGGAGCCGGTCGTTCAAAAAGCAATGGCAAACTACTGAACGTAACATCTTGTCTAGTACATGAACAACAGCTGAAACATTCTGGTGTTGACTGCAACGTCCCGTAAGGGATACGCAACAACAAAAAAATAGCAAATTAACACACACACAAAACATGTCTGTAATGGATTAGTTGGAAACATCTGATTGCTAATGCCTCGGATACACTTGAATAATCGGTTATTGTTCGTCGAATAGAATATGCGAAACGTTTGTTTTTCCCCTTGTTTTGTTAACTTTCTGACTTTATGACCTCTTCTTACTGATGTTTGTGATAAGTTGTCTTTGCGACTCAGCTTCCCTCAAAATATCCAGATTACTCATTTTGGCTGTCCATTTAATATTCAGCATTCTTATATAAACAACATCTCCAAGTCTTCTATGAATTGTTGTTTGTTGCCTATTCACTAATTGTCCATGACTCGTAGCCGTATGTTAAACCTGGTTCTATGTAACATACAAGTATTTGTCTTCCTAAATTCCAATGACAAGAATGTATGGCATACAATGTCTTTCATTTGATTGAGTGCAGTTTGTGCTTGTCCTATTCTGTTCTTGATCTCAGTGATACATCTTCCATCTGATGTTATCCATATGCCTAGATATCTGAATTTCTGCACTTGCCCCAAAATAACGTCGATTACTTTCATTGTACATTTACGCACAAAAACAAAAGTAAAAAAGTCATTTAAAAGACGACAGGGTCGACTTCGTTGGACCGGGTTTTATCCCATTGGGTTTAGTCTCCTTCCGCAGCGGGCAAAGCGTCACACAAAGCACGAACTCCGTAGCTCTAGCGACGACCCATAGGTGTCTCCGAAAAATTTCACTCCTGAACCGAAGGACGCGGCCCGGAATCGAAGCCACAACCTTCGGAGCCCGAGTCAAACGGTTTTCCACTTCGCCATGGAGACTCTACATTTAGGCACAATCAGTTTTTTTGTTCTTTCCATGACTTCTGACTTCCTATTATTCAAGCTAAGGCTCATACACATAAATGATTATTTCCGCTACTGAAAGTAACAATTCCCCTACTAAAGTAATTAACAAACCCACGATTTAGTTACCACAACATCTGCTATCTAGTGTCGGCTGGTACATTCAAATATGGGGATAGCACTTTATAGCCATCCGCCTCACGGCCTGTAAAGGGACAATTACTTTTAACCTACCATTCAGTTACCTATAAAAGGAGAGTATGGCATATGAGACTATCATCTCCAGCATGAGAATAGAGGTGGTAACAGCAGCCGTCCGGTGGTTAGAGAAGACCGCTGCAACACACTATATTCATTACGGACTCACGGAGTATGCTAAGTAAGGTGGAGAAAGAAATGTTTCGTGTAGACTAGAATGGCTTGCTTCGCTTCAGAGGTCACATATTGTGAAAATTGTATGCACAGTGTACACACACACACACACATACACACACACACACACACACACACACACACACACACACATATCAATCTATGTTGTTGCGTATCCCTTACGGGACGTTGCAGTCAACACCAGCATTTTCAGCTGCTGTTGATGTACTAGGCAAGTGTTACGTTCAGTAGTTTGCCATTGCTTTCTGAACAACCGGCCCCTATACCTTTTTCGAAAAAACCAGCACCGCCGTGTTTCGAACCCGGATATACGGGCTCACAAACCGCGTTCGCAAGCCCTTAGCCACAGAGACCGGTGTGTATATATATATATATATATATATATATATATATATATATATATATATATATATATATATATATATATATATATATATATATATATATATATACTGTATAATGTTCATTGGCCCCGACTTTGCCAGTCGTTAGGGTGCTGAAGAAGATTGGCTGCCCGCCAACTTTTCTGTCCATGGTAGAATCGTTCCACACAAGAATATAGGGTATCATCAAGATTGATGGTGCGTCTTCAGAAGAGTTTGAAATCAATAGTGGATGTTAAGCAAGGTTGTGTACTTGTTTTTACCCTCTTTGGAATATACTTTTCACTTCTATTGATATATGCTTTTTGTGATCAGGATGGTGGTATATACATTTAATCACACTCTGGTGCCGGCCTTTACACTGCTCAGTTAAAGATCAGGAATGGATCAAAGACAAAGAAGAAAATAATTACAGATAGGTCAGACATTGAGCTTGTGAGACGTCAGATGGTGCGATTTAGTGGACATGACCATGTGTTCACTTGCATAAGTTGTGGACTAACAATTATCGCGTGAATCGGTATGATAAGCGAGATTCGCTATCGTCATGGATTGTAGTTATTGTGCTCTTTCTTTAGCACAATGTAACGAATTATCGTCTGTCAAGACGGCAAGGTGCTAGTATATAATGCTCCACTCTCACAAAGGCCTCAAAATGGTATGAAGCTAGCATCATTGTCTATAATACAGGTGTGCCAATTCCTACTGTGTTCGTGACAACTTTAACACAGTAACATAAGTAAGTAAAATGCCCTGTTACAGTTTTATTGGGTATATGACGCTAGACGCATGAAGGCTAATAGACTACAATGGCGGGGGCATATAGAAAGAATGGAAGACAATAGGGAAACAAAACCCGCTTACACTCAGGAAATAAATTACTGTAGACCCCGAGGTAGACCAAGAAGACGGTGGAGAGATGATATATATACAGACCTACAAGCACTTGGAATCAACGACTGGCAAGAAAAGGTCCACCAGAGAGAGGAATGGAGACGAATTGTATCTGCAGCAAAGAACCTCAATGGCTCGGAACGCTGAAGAAGAAGATATGACGATAGACACATATTTTTGAAGATCAATGTGAACTCCAGGGGTGATGTGGTCAGATCTTGAAGATCAATGTGAACTCTATGGGTGATATTATCAGACCTTGAAGATCAATGTGAACTGCATGGGTGATTTGGTCAGATCTTGAAGATCAGCGTGAACTCAATGAGAGCTGTAGTCAGATCTTGAAGATCAATGTGAACACTATAGGTGATTTGGTCAGATCTTGAAGATCACTGTGAATTCCATGATAATTTGGTCAGTGTAAAGGTCACTATGAACTCCATGGGTCATGTGGTCAGATAGAAGATCAATGTGAACTCCAGGGGCCATGTGGTCAGTTTTACGCTGGCCGCCCTTACTCCCCATGACATATCCCGGTGGCCACTTGGGTGCAGGTCGCCCTGGGAGCTCTTGCCATTATTAACATGTCCAGGTCGCCCCGATGCGGATTAAACCCGTGTCCAGCTGGCCGGCAGCCAAACGTCTAGCCGCTAGACTATCACAGGTCCCAATTATACGACAGATCTGTCACAACAGTGCACATCGCAATGTTACACAGCGAGAATTTACACGTTACAAGATTTGCCTGTTATTAGCTCTAGCATTTGCTGTTTAGATCCCTTATTTGGTGTTGGTTATATTGTGACATTACAGCCTATGTACAACAATCAATCACCTTCAAATTAATATTCGAATTGCAGCTGACTCAATCACGGGATTATTAATCTGAACCTGGGATGGACCCTAATATACCTTCTCTTCTGTGATTGAACAGAGCGTAGGTAATTATATAATGGAATGAGTGTTGATTTTCTCTGGCAGACAATGTGTAATTTGTTTTGTTAACAAACAATCCACGACGCTAACAACCGCACATTCATTGTTTACTGACATTCGGTAGGTGGTTTAATGCTGGGCGTATCATTAATTCAGTGTTGGAACAAGATGACAAAGTGTCAGAATGATTCGTTCTGTTTGGATATGTTTCATTCACGATAATTATCCCCTTAATACATTTAAAGAGAGAAGATATAACTAAAATATTGCACGATTTGTTGCCTGGCATACTTCGCTGCATCTCGTCATGTGCATAGTGCAGAGTTATCAATTAATCAATCAGGTGCCGTCTCCACAATAAAGGTTGGCTGCAATGGATCTCCAACACTGTCTGTCTCTCGCCCTGACTGTACATTCTGTCAAGCTGATGTTCGTCCATCTCTTGATGTTATCTTTCCATTTTTAATTTCTATTTCACTTCTGCAATCATCCGTTATTATATGTCCAAGATAGAAGAAACTTGTTACTTGTCTTAGTATCACCCCGTTTACTGTGATGTTCATTGATGACCTTTCATTTTCACTGCTAATCGTCATAGTTACGGAAAACATAGGACGTTGCCTTCATCAGCAAACAAATACATACACATAACACAACATATAATCATTGGGAAGACACCATATTAAGGCAATAGAACGGGAAGAAAAGAATGAAAAGATGAAAAAAATTAGAATAATAAAAAGAAAATGAAAACATGTAACAAAAAAATACTTAACTCAGGATCCCATGCTGTGATACTCAAGTACTAAAGAAGCACTTTTTTTCCAATATCTTGTTTTCATTTTCTATTCATTGTTCTCATTTTTTTTAAAATTCTTCTTATCCCGTTCTTATGCCTTAATTTAGTCACTGTAGTGCCTTAAACGTGATTATATTTTGTGGTTTGTGTATGTCTTTGTTTACTGAAGAAGACTAATCACTGCAACGTCCTATGTTTTCCGTATATGTGTATGTCTTATATCAAGCTGAATTACTTTGTTATTTTATATTGTTTACATCTCCACAGCTTTACCGCATTTTCACTAATTCAATAACAGCATGAACACATGTTATGTTGAATTTGTAGAGAACAGCTGAATAAACAACAACGCAATAAATACGTTACAGAGAATGTACAGCGGACATGCAATGAACTAATTAATAGTGCACTTTGTTAACACGATAAGATAACAAGCTTTTCGCCAACTGCTGGTATGTTGTGGAGTGTTGCCCCCGCTGTTCGGGCTGTAATAATGGGGGTTCTTGAAGCAGCTCAAGCTGTTGGACTGACGACATGACCTGACCAATAATTCATGGATGGTTGGTTATTGTCCCCAAACAAACGGCTGGCAGATTCTGACGAGGCTATAGCGGTAGTCGGACTACCTGAACTCGGAGTGAAGTCTGATCAGGCACGTCATGGTCGCCTTCGTGGGTAACAGATATTATAATCAACTCCTTAGGGGAACATTAGGGAGGTCTTCATGACTGAGTGGTTATGACGCTTTCCACGCTCTCTCTAGGTTGTGGGTTCGATTCTAGGCTACGTCGTTCGGTTCCTGGGTCGAATTTTCTCAGAGACTCCAGATGGCTACGGACTTCATAATTTGTGCTACGCTTTCGGCAGACCTCGTTGCGGAAAGACACCGAGCTATGTGGGACAAAACTCGGTGCAATCAAATCGACCCTCTTGCCTGTTAAACCCCTTGTTTGAATTCAAGGGAACAGAGAGCAGACATTCGTTGGGATGGCTGCTGCATCGAAGGACTGAACTCATATGGGAATGCCCATTGTGCCGTGACGTCTTTCAACATATCATAACATACAAGAACGGACGCATTAATAAACAAATAATAAATACAGATCTGGTACGAAGATGATCAAAGCCGCAGTACTATAATGGATAGAACTTTCCTCTCTCGGTGCGATGGGATATGTTCGAATTAAATTGATGCGCGAATTTGCAAGTAATGTACATGAGCTTGCAGGTCGAGCCAGCTAGCTCGGGTAAGACGAAATATTCTGAAAGTACAAACTGACGGCTTAATATAACTTATATAAACAAGAAATGCTAAGACAACAATTAGAGTGACGTAACATTATTATTATTATTATTATTATTATTATTATTATTATTATTATTATTATTATTGTCTGAATATTCGGAGAAATAGGTGGCCAATCTTTACCTCTGTTGGCGGACGACGAGTGAGGTGGTGGAACCTCGTCCCACCGCGCTCACAACATAGTCAATGAATGAATCAACAAGCGGGAAGAAGACAGTCAGCTTTACTAGAACACGACCACAAGTAACAAAATAGACGTTGCGGCTAAATCCTTCGTCAGCACAGAATAAACAACCATAAACAGATACAACTACATGAAAACAACCATACATGAAAACTAAACATAAAAGTTACTTATCTGTGTCCTTATTGTGGGCTGGGCAACGTAATGCTTATAATGACCTCATCATGACATGGTCCGCGCATCTCCCTATAGATTACTATAGATTGAAGGGCCGAATGTAAGACGGGCCTGCGCGCCCAATTTGTGACCCTAATAAAGTTGATTTGATTTGATTTGATTTTACACTAACAAATCTGCCATAGCGGTAGAGGGAGTCTAATGTATGGCAAGGATAAACTAGAATAATGTACAACCAAAGTTCTAGAGAAGAAGCCAGGTGTCGCTAGCTTTCACCTCAGATATAGCACTGATCCATGGACATTATCAATATAACATGATATTATCATCATTATCATCATCATCATCATTCCTTCCTCTGTTCTTCATCCTCCGTTGGGGAATTGACCCTCAACCAATCCCCGTCAACCCGTCCTGTCTTTATTATCTCCTGTAGCTCCTTCTATATCCTCCCAATATTATTCATCCCTGTCTGTTATTCTCTTCTCTAAATGGTTTTAGTTCTCCCGCTATTTCGTTTTATTGTGGGTTCCAAACAAGAGAGTGTCAAGTTATACTATCCTCAGCTTTTCTCAGTGTGTGTCCTATCTTGTGGGTTCCAGACAAGAGAGTGTCTAGTTATATTGTTCTCAGGTTTCCTCAGTGTGTGTCCTAATTTGTGGGTTCCAGACAAGAGAGTGTCTAGTAATATTGACCTCAGATTTTCTCTGTGTGTGTCCTATTTTGTGAGTTCCAGACAAGAGAGCGTCTAGTTACAGGTATTGATCGACTTACGACCTATGCAAATTACGACCATTCGACTTTACGACCACAATCATTAGCCATATTAGATTTCAGATTTATTTCTGCCTCAATTATCAGTCGAACGGCGTTGTCTGCAATCATCGGCGGTCGTTAACTAAGGAAAGGGAGGCATGATGCTATGATGATGCTATGCTGCTAGCCGGTGTCATCAATTTCTAAGATATCCGCAATAGATGCTGACTCAGAACTAACATTGCGAGATTTTTGGAAACACTACAACATTTTAATGTGTATCAAGAATATCGCTACCGCCTGGGAGGCTGTGACGACAAAGTGCATGAATGGCATCTGGAAAAATTGTCTTAAGCGCTATGTTAATGATTTTTATGGATTTGACAGTGAACATGAACTTGAAATGATTCGGGGAAAAATAGTAAAACTCGCCAACAACCTTTCTTTGGAGTGTGAAATTGAAGATGTCGAAGAGTTGCTAGACAAAGAATCCGGAGAACTTACAAATGAAGAGTTAATCGAACTGGATGAAGAAAGAGTGGCGGAAGAAGAAAGAAGAGAAGCCAAGAAAGAAGAGGATGAGCCAGAAAGAAAGTTCACCACTAAGAGATTATCAGAAGGTTTATCTGAAGGTGAATAAACTTCTGCTACATTTCGAAGCAATGGACCCAAACATCGAACGATTTGCAAGGATTGAGCGGATGGCGCACGATGTGTATCGTCCGTTTCGTGAAATTTATGATGAAAAAAAAAAGAAACATACAATTCAGACAAAGCTCACCATGTTTATGAAAAAACCAACTCCGGTACCCCCAACTGCTGCCTTAGATGACAACATTAATAATCTGCCGCCAAGCACCAGTGGCCAATAAAATGTTTCGTACATGTTTATATATTCTGATGTTAATGACAATTTGATGTGTTTTGCGATTGGGAAAATGTTTCCTATAGTATTTTCCACACCTGTATTTTGTATGTTTTGCAAATATTAAATCAGTTGTACATGTACAGTTAATGCAGTGTTTTTCTTAAACCTGACAATGTTAAAATAAGAAAAAAAATGGCGTAGAGATGATACAAATGGCACAAAATGAACATCGAAAATTATGATTTATAACAATAATAAAAGAAATTTATGATATAATTTAACTTACATATTTGTATATTATCACTTCACATTACTGTACACATAGCGTACTCAACTGACGACCAAATCGTGTTACGACCGGACTGTCGGAACCGATCGTGGTCGTAAGTCGAGCACTAACTGTATATTGTTCTCAGGTTTTCTCAGTGTGTGTGATATTTTGTGGGTTCCAGACAAGAGAGTGTCTATTTAAATTGTTCTTAGGTTTTCTCAGTGTATGTCCTATCTTGTGGGTTCCAGACAAGAGAGTGTCTAGTTATATTTCCTCAGGTTTTCTCAGTATATGTCCTATCTTGTGGGTTCCAGACAAGAGAGTGTCTAGTTATATTGTCCTCAGGTTTTCTCAGGGTATGTCATATCTTGTGGGTTCCAGACAAGAGAGTGTCTAGTTATATTTCATCAGGTTTTCTCAGTGTGTGTCCTATCTTGTGGGTTCCAGACAAGAGAGTGTCTAGTTATATTTCCTCAGGTTTTCGCAGTGTATGTCCTATCTTGTGGGTTCCAGACAAGAGAGTGTCTAGTTATATTTCCTCAGGTTTTCTCAGTGTATGTCCTATCTTGTGGGTTCCAGACAAGAGAGTGTCTAGTTATATTGTCCTCAAGTTTTCTCAGTGTATGTCCTATCTTGTGGGTTCCAGACAAGAGAGTGTCTAGTTATATTGTCATCGGGTTTTCTCAGTGTATGTCCTATCTTGTGGGTTCCAGATAAGAGAGTGTCTAATTATATTGTCCTCAGGTTTTCTCAGTGTGTGTCCTATCTTGTGGGTTCCAGACAAGAGAGTCACTAGTTATATTGTCCTCAGGTTTTCTCAGTGTGTGTCCTATCTTGTAGGTTCCAGACAAGAGACTGTCTAGTTATATTGTCCTCAGGTTTTCTCAGTGTGTGTCCTATCTTGTAGGTTCCAGACAAGAGACTGTCTAGTTATATTGTCCTCAGGCTTTCTCAGTGTGTGTCGTATCTTGTAGGTTCCAGACAAGAGACTGTCTAGTTATATTGTCCTCAGGTTTTCTCAGTGTGTGTCCTATCTTGTGGGTTCCAGATAAGAGAGTGTCTAATTATATTGTCCTCAGGTTTTCTCAGTGTGTGTCCTATCTGTAGGTTCCAGACAAGAGAGTCACTAGTTATATTGTCCTCAGGTTTTCTCAGTGTGTGTCCTATCTGTAGGTTCCAGACAAGAGACTGTCTAGTTATATTGTCCTAAGGCTTTCTCAGTGTGTGTCGTATCTTGTAGGTTCCAGACAAGAGACTGTCTAGTTATATTGTCCTCAGGTTTTCTCAGTGTGTGTCCTATCTTGTAGGTTCCAGACAAGAGACTGTCTAGTTATATTGTCCTCAGGCTTTCTCAGTGTGTGTCCTATCTTGTAGGTTCCAGACAAGAGACTGTCTAGTTATATTGTCCTCAGGCTTTCTCAGTGTGTGTCCTATCTTGTGGGTTCCAGACAAGAGAGTGTCTAGTTATATTGTCCTCAGGTTTTCTCATTGTGTGTCATATCTTGTGGGTTCCATACAAGAGAGTCTTTAGTTAAATTGTCCTCAGGTTTTCTCTGTGTGTGTCCTATCTTGTGGGTTCCAGACAAGAGAGTCTCTAGTTATATTGTCCTCAGGTTTTCTCAGTGTGTGTCATATCCAGCATTAGCTTTCTTCGTCTCTTTGTTCACTGGGATTTACCTAGTTCTCTCATAAAAAAGTCGCTCAAAAGTCGACATGGTCGACTTCATTGCACTGGTATTTTCCCCCATATGGCTCGGTCTCTTGCACAAAGCACGAACTCCGCAGCTGTAGCGACAACCCGCAGTAGTCTCAGAAAAATTTCACTCGTGAACCGAAGGACGCGGCCCGGAATAGCACCCACAACCTTCAGAGCCCGAGTCAAACGGCTAGACCACTTCGCCACGAAGACTACTTTCTCTCTCATAATCACCATCTATATCATCATCATCATCATCATCATCATCATCATCATCATCATCATCATCATCATTAGCATCATCATTATTATAATCAAACATCAATATCATTATCAATATCATTATTATCGCTATCATCATCATTACCATTCTCATTATCATCATCATTAACATGATTATCATCATAATTAACATCATCATCATCATCATCAAGATTCAGTAAGTTGTCCCGAGCAGAACACTATTATTATCTCGATACATGAAGCCAATACCAACTTGTCGAAATGCGTTCTCAAGCCCATCTCCTAATGCGCACCCTTTTCTAAAGGGACCTACAATAGGAATCACCAGCGGAGTAACAGAGCCCAGGGAAGGCAATATTAGATGGGACAGCAACAACAATAGAGAACCAGCGGAGTAACAGAGCCCAGGGAAGGAAATATTAGATGGGACAGCAACAACAATAGAGAACCAGCGGAGTAACAGAGCCCAGGGACGGAAATATTAGATGGGCCAGCAACAACAATAGAGAACCAGCGGAGTAACAGAG
>JACEFZ010011232.1:125000-150000 GCA_014155875.1 Cepaea nemoralis | reverse complement strand
CGCCTGAATCTTTTCTCCGGGGCATGCCGATTTGCTGGGGAATGAACAGGCGGACAGATTGGCTGGCTCTGCAGAACTTGGTGGAGTACTGATGCACGCCAAGGCAGACGTGGTTGCGGCCTTGTGGGAGCACGTGTACACCTCGGAGGAGCAAATGGATCATCTTGGTCTGGCAAGAATGAGGCAGCGAGGAGTGACGAGGGGATCTGGTCGACGCTCGAGGCTCAGAGGAAAGGCGAGACGGACATATAATCAGATTGCTACTGATACTATTGGTGTTGGAACTCTTTGCTGGCTGCTGAGGATGGGGACGGGGCACCTATGGGAATGCCCCGAATATTGTGATGCCGGTTCCTAGATCAATCAATCAATCAACGTCGTAACATGAGTAACATTAGATATGCTGATGATACAGTCTTGATTACAGATAATGAGCTTGATCTGCAACATTTAGTAAATGCGGTTGCTGCACACAGTGAACAACTAGGATTGGAATTAAACTCTAAGAAGACACAGACTAGGAAGAAGGAAATGTCTATTTTTTTTTTAATTTGCGTATCCCTTACGGGACGTTGCAGCCAAAACCAGCATTTTTCAACTGCTGTTGATGTACTAGGCAAGTGTTACGTTCAGTAGTTTGCCATTGCTTTCTGAACAACCGGCTCCCATACCAGCACGTTATAACACAGCACGACACGGTCTGATGCACAAATCGGTCGCAGCTGAGCTTCCAACGCCTGGTACCCGGCTCACGAACCGCGTTCGGAAGCCTTTAGCAAGAAGGAAATATCACAATGTAATATAAAGTAAATGAGAATATTCTTTAAAAAAGTGAATTAGTAAAAGTATCTCGAAATTGTCATAACATCTGATAGGAGATATCTTGAAGAGATTAAAACAAGAATCGACATGGCGAAGGTAGCCTTTTGCAAGATAACCCAATTAAAAAGATGTTCATTGCAACGAAGAAAATGAGTTTGAAACAGCCGAAGACCTAAAAGCACACGAAGAAGAGAATTACAGACATGAATAATTCTGGGAGGACATAGAGGAAGATGTAGGAGATATCAACAGATAGGACGGTTCGGCTTGGTTTGATTGAGAGCCTATATCCCAATGGGGGATAAAGAACAGTAGAAGAAGAAAGAGGAAACAAATAGACGATTGTAAAAATAAGAACAAAGGGTTGCAATAGGAAAAGAACAACAATAAAATGTTCCATGAGAAGGGAACGATAGTGCGTTATGAATTCCATAAAAAATCTATCATCAACACGCGGTTTGTCATCTGCGGAACGTTCCCAGTATAACAGTGTTTCGAAGACTTTACAGTTCTCAACAGGGAGGAAAGGCGGTTGAGTTGTTAAGGCATCTGAAGTGTTTATGCTTGTGGCTACGGTTTGCTTACGTATTTTCCTCATGTTTGACTTGTAGTGCAGGTTCCGTTGCCCTGCTACTGAGTTGAGTGTGTCGAGCGACACAATGAGTTATAAATTTCGCGCTGTGTGCTTTTACATTTGTCCGCGGTTGTTTGTAGCGTGAAGTGCATGTTCAGAAAAATGGCGGTCGGCGGGTCGCTGAACTAACTGGATTGCCTTATACAGAAATATTTAACTTCAAGTTTTCTAGTGACTGCCGCTTCTGTCGACGATGAACAGTAGTTTTTGCGGCGGACTTTTGTTTCGGCATTCTGGCAGCTGCATTATGCATAGAATACATCAGCGACTGTTAGTTTGTATAGATTCCTGTCTGTTCCACTGTTTAAATGAGACAGTGAGGAGCATTTTGTGTGATATTCACTGGCACATGAACGGAACATAATGGGGCGACCCTTTGCCGTGAAGTTGGAACAGCGACTAAGAGTTTTGAAATGTCCCCAGTAATCAGACAAATGCCCTGCCACTCTTGCTGTCCTGTGAAGATTGTTTGACATATCGTGAACCCATCTAAGCCAGGGCTTTCATCTGATCCGTCTTCCCATTAACCTTTCTCCTTAATTATCTTCTTAGAGATTCACGTTCTTTTCATTGCTCAACATATTTCCAGTTGTTTCATTTTTATTCGTCTTAAAAACCAGGTTTATTCAATCATACTATCTATAATTCAATATCTATAATCATAATACATATAATTCAATATCTATAATATAATATCTATAATTCACTATCCATAATATCACTATATATAATCCCACTATCTATAATCTCACCATATATGATCCGAGTTTCTATAATGTTCAAATCTTGTTTTTGATACTCTTTGAAAATAAAGAATAAAGAAAGAAGAAGTTTCACAATTTATAATCTTCGTTTCTATAATTTCACTATCTCTAAATTTCATATCTACATTTTCACAATCTATACTATGTCTATTTACAATCTTTCCTCATTATAATCTTAATATCTGCAATTGCAGAATCTATCATCTTCATATCTACAATTGTAGAATCTCTAATCTCCATATTTACAATCACAGAATATATAATTTTCATATCTACAATTACATAATCTATAATTTTAATATTTACAATTGCTGTATTTATAATCTTTATATCTAAAATTCAATCAATCAATAAATCATATGCCATGCCAGAAAGCGTGGGCAGTCATGACTCGCCATTTCACTCGATCACCAGAGTCGTGGATCAGCTCAGTGTTCTTGTCTCGTCCATGCCATGTGGCATATCTACAATGTTTTTTGTTTTTTTTTTGCACATCCTTTACAGGACATCGCTGTAAATAGCAGCATCTTTCAGCAGTCTGTTGATTTCTTGGCAAGATTACGCTCAGTAGTTTGCCATTGCTTTCTGAGCGGCCGGCTTAGTATCCCGCAAGTCACCAGCGGGGGTCGAACCGCTCCCAGTTCTCTCCCGCTACGAGACTCTGCGTGATAAACGGGATTACGGAGAGAGTATTGTAATCCCTCGGCCAGAGAGACCGGCATATCTACAATTGCAGAGTCTATAATCTGCATATCTACAATTGCAGAGTCTATAATCCTCATGTCTACAATTCCATCTTCTACAACTTTCTTATCTATAATACTGCGAACTAGTATCTGCCCATCAAATTTCCACACTATTCTTGCCAACAATCCACCAACTATAACCGTACTATCTATAATTACACTATGTATAACCATCCCTATCTATATTTCCACTATTTATAATCACATTTATCTATAATTTCAATATTCATAACCACCTCTATATATAGTTTCACTCTTTAAAACCAACTCTATCTATAATTCCACTATTTATAAGCAGCTCTATCTATAATTCCACAATATATAAACAACTCCATCTATAATTCTACTCTATATAACCACCTGTATTTATAATCACGTCTATCAATATTTCCACAATTTATAATAACCTCTATCTCTAATTCCACTATTTGCAACCACCTCTATCTATAATATATCTTTATAACTATAACTATCTATAATTCAACTATTTATAACCAACCCTGTCTATAATTCCACTATTTGCAACCACCTCTATCTATAATATATCTTTATAACTATAACTATCTATAATTCAACTATTTATAACCAACCCTGTCTATAATTCCACTATTTATAATCACCTCTATCTATAATATATCTTTATAACTATAACTATCTATAATTCAACTATTTATAACCAACCCTGTCTATAATTCCACTATTTGCAACCACCTCTACCTATAATATATCTTTATAACTATAACTATCTATAATTCAACTATTTATAACCAACCCTGTCTATAATTCCACTATTTATAATCACCTCTATCTATAATATATCCTTATAACTATAACTATCTATAATTCAACTATTTATAACCAACCCTGTCTATAATTCCACTGTTTACAACCACCTCTATCTATAATATATCTTTATAACTATCCATCCATCATGTGCCATGCCGGTAAGCGTGGGCGGTCATGTTCTGCCATCTCACTCGATCACCAGAGTCGTGGATCAGCTCCGTGTTTCTGTCTCGACCATGCCACAAGGCCAAGCCATCCAGGTACTTGCTTCTAGGTCTTCCTCTTGGTCTGTTCCCCTCGATCTTACCAGTTGTCACCAAATTCTCCAATCCATTTCTTCTCATAACATGCCCAAAAAATTTTGACTGTCTACGTCTAATTTCTCTAATCAGTTTACGATGTTCATTTGTCTCCTGTAGTACTTGGTCATTGGTCTTTCTGGCTCTCCATGGTATTCTTTGCATTTTCCTCAGAAACCACATCTCTACAACCATCAGATGTTTTTCAGCCTGACTGCTCATTGTCCACGCTTCACATCCATACAAAAGTACAGGTTCAATGTAGCATCTCAACACTCTTTTTCTCGTTTCAATTGACATCTTTTTATTGGTCAATATGTTTTTCATCTTGCTAAAGGCTACTTTTGCCATGGCGATTCTTGTTCTAATCTCTTCAAGGCATCTCCCATCAGATGTTATTACTGTTCCGAGATAATTGTACCTGCTCACTTATTGAAGAATATTCCCATTTACTTGTATATTACATTGTGGTATTTCGTCCTTCCTAGTGACGACCATAATCTGTGTCTTTTTACAATTTAATTCTAACCCTAGTTGTTCACTGTGTGTAACAATCGCATCTACTAAATTTTGCAGGTCCTGTTCATTGTCTGCAATCAAGACTGTATCATCTGCATATCTAATGTTATTGATGCATCGTCCCCCAATGTTGATTCCTTCCATATCTTCAATATTTTTGAAAATACTTTCACTGTACAGGGAAAACAGATCTGGAGACATTACACATCCCTGTCTCACACCCCTTTTAATAGGCTGATATTGGCTTACTTCATTATCAACTCTTACTGGCAGCTTGATGTTTCCAATATATGTTTTTTACAAGTCTAAGATCTTTTCCATCAATGTGTAGATCTTCAAGCATCCTTATCGTGTTTGTCACACGTCTTCTTTATGATCAGTTCAATGTTCTTGATGATCTTTGCGTGATATTGTCGTGTGATGGTCGTTGTCTAGGTAACGATACTCATGGTGTGTCAATGGAGATATCTAACTGTCTTGCAATATAACTCACCCCCGCAGTGCACATTCACCAGTCATTAAACAAGATTCAGTTGGCGCACATAATCCTTTATTACAGAAATAACACGGACAAACGGAACATGTTTATACATCCAGAAACAATGTAATCCATAGAATATAAATATCCTCCTCACAATTTAACCAGCACACATCATTGGCTTCTCACGGCCTGATGAATCTCAAATTCACAAGACATTCAGTCCAGTTACTATCTACGGCTGGATCTCCTACAATACAACCCACACATTGGGTTGGAGCCACTGCTCAACTATGCAACCCACTCTGGGTTTAGGCCCTCACTCACTATAGAACCCACTCTGGTTCAGGCCTGTCTTCACAACTAGAAGAACAACACAACACCGTTCTCCGTGGACTACCGACTCCTTCGGTATCTCAAACTCAACTCCCTGAAGTCCCTTGACTTCACACAACCAAATACCCTATCTCTCGCCCCATCCCCCCTAGGGGTTTTTCTCTACCCTCACTATTTTATTTCTCAGGACTGGCTGTTTTCTCATAGCCAGGTCAGTCACTTTACTGTCTCCCACTTTCATCTCCATTCTTTCTCATGCCCGGTCACTCACCTCATTGTCAATGACCCAGGCTTATGTCATCACCCCCCTCTTAAAAGAAAACTTCGTTTTCAAATATTGGGAGACTAAAACTTACTAAACATGTGACTCAGACATATTGCCTGGGTAGCCCTAAGTATGGCTGCACCTTACTCTAGCTACCACACTACATAATACATCAAATGCTCATAGTACACTCCTATATTCATCACACATAAATACAACCATCTTTCTATCTTGTGTATCAATGCATGAACTAATACATCACATAATAATAATACATCATAGGAAAGCATTATACTTATGTACCCACAGGTCTCTTACTACTTCACGACCACACAATACTATTTGTGTACCGACCCTATATCAGGTGGTTCTGTTCTTGCATTAACCCTCCTCTGATTCCTGTCGATGCTGTGTCTCCCTTTCATGTACCCATGACTCATGGTACCTCTACAATTACAACATCTGTTTGCTATCCCTAGCCCTGGGTCAGTAATGTCGCGAACACTCTTTTGACCTGACTCAACTTTCCTATCTGCATATTGCATCGTTACACTTGAGTCTCTGTTTAGTCTGAACTCTTTATTCAATCTTGGCCCATATATCTGGCACCTTGCTTTCTGCTGCATACGCCTTATGCCTATGTGCCCTGCACATGCACTATCCTGAGCTGTTCTAGTATATCGGTCTCTATGTGCTAAAGGTACTGCTCCTTGCCCACGTGCAGTTCTGCTATCTGAAAACCTGCGAGTGAGAACATTGTTCTTCCTCTCGAAGCACCATCTACCTTTCTTTGACTGCCTATGTTCTACTCTCCTACACCCTTGGGAACATTTGTTCAGAGTAGTATCTTGTCTCTGGGAGTCACTAGCACTATATTTGGGATCCATTCTCATCTGCTCAGCTGTACTATCCTTGTCCTGAGTTCCTGTGTCTACTTCAAGTGCCTCTTCTACCTCAGCTATACTCTCTAATTTAGGTTCTCTTGTGGTAACTACCTCATTACTGCTTACACTATATTTTTGGTCCCAATACACTACTTCCTCTTCTGTACAATCTTTAACTCCTATAACATTTCCTATGATCAAATCAGCCACTGGTGAGTCCAAAACACACGCTGTCACTCTTCCAGTGATATATGGTGTTTTTACTGTTATTATGGCTAATGGGTAGAACTCTACTGTGCCGTTGAATGTTATGCATCTAATCTTTTTCCCTGTATAATCCGAGGGATCTATTAAACTTTTCCTCACTCCGATAGACGTACATCCGGAATCCCTAATTGTTAACGCTGGTCTATCATTGACAAATCCCTGATGCAGCTTCAAACTGCCTCCTTCATGCACTGCTGATCCTGCTTTCACTGTATGACCACATATTAGGACTGGCTGACTGTCTTTTTCAAAAAGAGGTTTGCACCCACTACAATCTTCATTGTTCAGCGTCTCAATTACTTGCGCTGCATTTGAGTGCTCTGTTTCTCTCATCCTACATTGATGGCTGAAATGCCCCTTCCTTCCACATTTGAAACAAGTGATCTCCTTCCTTGCGTTACTTGTTGGCTCACTGGCTGGCTGCACGTCACACTCCGCTGCCTTGTGTCTCCAGCTCCCACAATTCCAACATCCGGCATAATTTGGACGTCTCTGGAAATTCCCTCTTCTATATGGGTACCGTCCTACTCTACCAACATTGTTTCCTCGGAAACCATTATCTTGAAGTTCTTGCTGCTCACCTTTCTGTGCTGAATCCACACTTTTCGCCCTTGGTCTGATGACTGGATTCTGGTCCTGTTTAGTGTACGCTGCACAGACTATTTCCTCACTAAATTGTCTACCAATAGATACGTTAGGATGTGCAGTCATGTAGTTTTGCCCTAACTGGACATTGTGTCTATGTCCTTTGGCTTACGTTCCTCAAAGAACGCCACTAAATTAGTATTACATGAAGCTAATACTTTGTCTCTTAACACTAAATCTACTAATTTATTAAAATCTTTCCCTACTTCTGCGAGCTCCATCCATTTGTTAAATGTGTTCTTTACTGTGTTAACAAAGTCTGTGAAATCTTGATTTGTCTCTGGCACTAACTGTCTAAACTTTGTCCTATATCCATGCTCAGTGAGTTGGAACTTTGTCAGCAAACGTTGACGTAAGATAGTGTAGTTGTTTCTTTCTTCTACAGGTAAATTGAACATGGTGTCTAGTGCCTTACCCGTAAGAAACTCGCCAAGTCGCATCGCATACTCCTTCTCTGGAATACCTAACGCTTTGGCTGATGCCTCGAACCTGGCCAAATAATTTTCAAGTTGGTCCCGGTCTGTAAAATATGGCAGTTTTAATCTCTGTGACGACTGCGACGGTCTTCTGCTTTCCTCACTTTGACCCTTCGAAGATAGTTCTAGTTTTCTTAACTCGATTTCAGTTTGCATCTGACACTTGATCTTCTCTTTCTCAATTTCCATTTTCATTTGTGTCTCTTTCTCTTCCTGTAGACGCTTGTTTTCTATTTCAGCTAACTTTACTTCCTGTAGACGTTTGTTTTCCATTTCAGCTAGTTTTACTTGTGTCTCTTTCTCTTCCTGTAGACGCTTGTTTTCCATTTCAGCTAACTTTACTTGTGTCTCTTCCTGTAGTCGCTTAGCTTCAGCTACCTTTTCTTCCTGTAGGCGTTTTGCCTCGCGTTCATTATGCCTCTCCTCTCTTTCAATCTGTTTTTGTTCTTTTGCTTCAGCATACTCCTGTAACTCTTTACCTTTCAGGCCTATTCGTTCACCTGCTTCAATATATTCCATTAAAGTAGGCATCTTGTACTTGTGGACACGTTGCTGTCTGTCAGCCAATTATAAATGTAAAGACTCTGCTACTAGTCTTTGTGTGCCTTCAATAAGTACACTACCACTCCCTGTGTACGTAAATTCGTAGTGCTAAGAATGTCACCGTGTAGCAGTCACTCTTCACGCACTAGGCAGTGAGGGGAAAATATCACCTCTACTCCCGCGCATATATCTATAACAAATAGTGGTATAACATTTCTGGAAATATTGTTAAACATACATATAAATACATATACAAAACGAATGAATGATAACACTAAGTGTTTTCTATAAAAACGTTAGACTCACAAGCCAAGTACACAGAGACGGTGATCACAAAGAAATAAACTACAGTAACAACCACAAGCTTGTGTAGGGACACCCACAGTGCGCGTAATATATAAATATAAACTGACAAAGACCACTAGACAGCAGACCTGACGCAAGATCACAATAATAACATATATCCGACCACAACAAATATCATATGTAAATATAACGAAAAGAAGAAAACAGTAAAAAGAAAAAATGTAAAATGAATAATGTACATAGATCTGACGATAGACACTTGGACACCGTGTATAAAGTCGAGACGACCCAATGCTCAACCGCACAAAACAAACTGACTCGTCAGCTGCCTCTCAACAACATACAATGTGTACCTAGACAATTTCTCTTTGCTTTGTCTCCCGTACGTCGCGAAACAATGCAAAAATATCCTACTTATTACGACCACTGGACCACATACAAATAATTACGTAACGCACAACAACAATACTTAGGACGATGAGAGCAAGAGAAACAAAAACAAAGTAGCCGACAACAATGCGATGGTGAAATCTCATAAAAGTCCTTATTTTGTTTTCAATAGTCTTAACATCGCCTAGAAATGTCTGTCAGTTATTGTTTTGAAAAGATTACGACGTTAGCTTCCCACAATGAATTAGTGTTCTGATGCGTTTTGGGGAGACGAAAATACCTGTAAAGTCAATGCATGTTTAACTGTGTCGTCGCTGTTGCTTTGAAGTGATGGTATGGCTTCACTGTTGCCGAAAAGGTTAAACCAACGAATGGCAGTAAAATTATCCAGCGCTTTAAATCCGTTTTGCAACCAAAGACGTTAAAACTGTTTGCTCATAACAGAATAATGATAACAAAGGGCTTGAACAAAGACGAAACATCAAGTCTGGCTTTCTTTCAAAACAACTTGTTTATCCAGATCTCTTGTGGACAATTTTTAGTAAATGTCCACTGTCCCTGACCTTGACCTTCGCAGTCAACCTCAAGTCAGTACCTCAGTCTTCTTTGTCACAATAATCCACACTGACTGTCTGTAAAATGACCGGACACTAGGCCATGGAAATTTCCTCAGTAACTGCTTACTGTTAAACAGCCTTGCCTCCTAAGGTCAACCTTCTTTCTCTTTATCACTTTCAGTGGAAAAAATCCTCCATAAAAAACAGTTTCCACACAACCTTGAAAGCCCCACCCGGCTGCTCTATTAACTCCGTGGAAAATCACACTTTCCATTGCTGCCCTAGCACGGCTGTGGTAGGGGTTAACGTAACTCTCCCCCGTACCTGGACGCTGATGTCTCCACCCGTCCTATTAACTGCGTCGACAAATCTTGGTCAGTCAACTTGCGACAACACAGTGCGCTTGCCTTCGCACACACACCAAAATATCCCACCACGCACAGGATGTTGCGACAGAAATTGCTCACTGTCTTAAATCTTTGACACCCCCTCTCGCTTCAGCGATATGGTTGGTATCCAATTCACCTGTAGTGAACTTGACGTGAACTGACTGTTCGCTTGTGATTTCTGCCACGTATTTTCCCGCGCGCTGACTAGCTTGATGGAACGAAGTCACAGATAATAACTCCTCTCTTTCAGCGAAGAGCCCACAAATATCTCAGAATGACACCAATGTCTATAATGCAATGGGTTTCTCAATATATCCCAGTCGTTCTTGCCAGGAGAGACCCCAGATGTCACACGTCTTCTTTATGATCAGTTCAATGTTTTTGATGATCTTTGCGTGATATTGTCGTGTGATGGTCGTTGTCTAGATAACGATACTCATGGTGTGTCAATGGAGATATCTAACTGTCTTGCAATATAACTCACCCCCGCAGTGCACATTCACCAGTCATTAAACAAGATTCAGTTGGCGCACATAATCCTTTATTACAGAAATAACACGGACAAACGGAACATGTTTATACATCCAGAAACAATGTAATCCATAGAATATAAATATCCTCCTCACAATTTAACCAGCACACATCATTGGCTTCTCACGGCCTGATGAATCTCAAATTCACAAGACATTCAGTCCAGTTACTATCCACGGCTGGATCTCCTACAATACAACCCACACATTGGGTTGGAGCCACTGCTAAACTATGCAACCCACTCTGGGTTTAGGCCCTCACTCACTATAGAACTCACTCTGGTTCAGGCCTGTCTTCACAACTAGGAGAACAACACAACACCGTTCTCCGTGGACTACCGACTCCTTCGGTATTTGAAACTCAACTCTCTGAAGTCCCTTGACTTCACACAACCAAATACCCTATCTCTTGCCCCATACCCCCTAGGGGTTATTCTCTACCCTCACTATTTTATTTCTCGGGACTGGCTGTTTTCTCATAGCCAGGTCAGTCACTTTACTGTCTCCCACTTTCATCTCCATTCTTTCTCATGCCCGGTCACTCACCTCATTGTCAATGACCCAGGCTTATGTCAATGTTGACATGTCTCACTTTATCAAAAGCCTTTGTGTAGTCAATAAAGCAAAAGTGTAGATCTTTGTTTACTTCTATAGAACGTTCGATTATGTTTCTCAGTATATACACAGCATTTACTGTACCCTTGCCTTCCACAAACCCACATTGTTCTTCTCCTATTTCAGGTTGTATTTTCCTCCTAACTCTTTGCATGATAATTCTTAGCAAAATCTTCGTGATGTGACTCAGTATACTAATTGTTCGATGTTGATCACATTCCAAGGCTCCTGATTTCTTTGGGATTGCAATAAATACAGAATTACATAACTCCTGAGGTATATTTCCAGTATCATATATTGTATTAAGCAGACTGGTAACTTGATCTATTCCATATTCTTCTAAAGCATTAATCATTTCTGTTGTGACGCTGTCTGAACCGGGGGTTCAGACCAGCCCTGTCTATAATTCCACTATTTGCAACCACCTATATCTATAATATATCTTTATAACTATAACTATCTATAATTCAACTATTTATAACCAACCCTGTCTATAATTCCACTATTTATAATCACCTCTATCTATAATATATCTTTATAACTATAACTATCTATAATTCAACTATTTATAACCAACCCTGTCTATAATTCCACTGTTTACAACCACCTCTATCTATAATATATCTTTATAACTATAACTATCTATAATTCAACTATTTATAACCAACCCTGTCTATAATTCCACTATTTACAACCACCTCTATCTATAATCCAAGTATCACGCGTTCCATTCCCCATCCAGATGTTGTTTCTATCGGCATCGCCCACAAAGTGCCCACTGGTCTATCCAAATAGATGCGAGCACATTTACCCAAGAGACCCCAATGGCGTGAAAGTAACGTCATTGAAGTCACTTTCTTAACCGATTCAGAGCCAAACAAAAAAGTACAGTTTGGATCAAACAGGGAATACAATCAAATGAGACAGTATAATAATGTAATTATCCAAACATTATGCATTGAAACTACGGACGATATCGCGGGGATAAACACAAATAACACGATAACACTAGTATTGCGATATCGTCCTTCTGTTGTAAAGGAATGTCACATTTAATTATATATTATCCTTCAGCACTGAATTCGTTAAATGAATATTAAAGTGACATACACAGTAATAGATACATACAAGACATGGACACAAAGATGACGAGAGGAGAAACATATGTTGCCAACAGACATAGGGTTTCTGTGGAATCTGCAAAAAGTACAATGGGCAGACAAGGAAAAGAAACAAGGAAGTGTTTAGTGGGGCAGATTAATTCCACGACCCCATTAGAGAAATGCAACAAAGACAATCACAATTTTTAAAGGAATGTTAGCAGGAAACATCAACCTGACAACTTAGTGACGTCTGCTGGTCTTAATGGGAAAAGAGCTGAAAACAGTGAAGTTAATTGCACGGCTTTTACAGGGCGACGCAGCCAATCACAGCAGTTTATTTTTGTAGGGCTATTTTTAATTTTCTAGAAAATTGTTATACACAGTTATTTGCTATTGCTTTGCGAAAGGCTGACGCTTAAATCGGCGTGACGATGCCAGGGTAGAGGGTTCAGTCTCTACAGCGGCCAGCTTGACTAAAATATTAAATTCTCGCCCTTGACTTGGGGACGTCAATTACATGTAGATCAGAAGTCGGAGTGGGTTCGCCTGATGGCGAGGGTCACTGGTAACAGGGAAAGCTAATCTACACACAAAAATAAGTTAGTACACTAAATGTAGTAGCATGCATATGGGCGAGTTCAAAGCTAGAGAACGCCAATAAAAATACATTGTGAAAATCAACGTCAGGCGATGTGCTCTCAAATCGCCAGATGGTGACTTTGAATCCGGATAATCTGGGTTATGAACCTGCGTTGATTATCCCCAGGTCACACACGGAGACTGCTCAAATGCCACCAACAGGTGAACACCAACCGACTTAGACGTAATGACACATATACCTGGTCACGGAACGGTAACCGCGCGAGATAACGTCAGTAAACGGACCCTTCCACGACTGAAGGAGTTGACTTCTGTTGAACTGAACTGAGGTGTGGTGAGCTGAGTTGGATTGAATTGCATTAAATTGAGTTGAGTTGATCGAACTGAATTACATTGAACTGAGTTGAGGTGAGTTGAATTGAATCCAATTTACCTGAACTGTATTCAGTTGAGCTGAGCTGGGTTGAATTGAATTGAGGTGAGTTGAACTGAATTGAGCTGAGTCAAGAACCCGACATCGCAGCACTCGTAACATTCCAACAAGCGATCCGTCCTTATATTCAAGAACCAGCGAAGAGTCCCAGTACTATTGATACCATTTGCATTCTGATTATATATACATGTATAGCCATTGCCAATGCTAAACGTGGATATTACAGAAAAAAAGAGAAGAATACTCAATGTATCAAGAAGATAGAATATCAGAATGAAGGAATCAGGACTGAAGTAGGGGTTATAACAATGTTAGATTGTATCAGAAAGCAGTTAAGTTACATGGTTTGGCCAAGTTTGTGTCAGAAAGCAGTTAAGTTACATGGTTTCGTCATGTAATTAGATTACCAAATAACAGAATACCTCTACAAGAAATGATGTACAGACTACACTTATCGACAGTGCACATGCTGATGATGATGAGAGAAAATTTATCGGCCATACAGGGATTTGATCTCGAGTATCCTGGTTGACACTCTCGCAACCAAATAGTTAGACCACACACTGGATTCGAACCTTTCTCCCACTGTTAGTTAAAAGCTGTATAAGACATAACGTTAACTGACAAGCGTTATGTTCCATTCCCTGATGACAGGCCCGAGACTAGGTCAATCAAACACATCGGTTGATTTTCCCACTTTGATCCCAGAAAGCTTTATCTTTGAGGAAGCCGGCCCTCGGCTCTACCCAACATTCCACTCCATTTGCCTAATTGGACCTATTTCCCAGAAGGCATGGTTAGTGCTTCCGGTTTTAAGAACTTCTGGCCTTTCCGGTTGCTGCCTTCCATTTTGTCTGCATACGTGAACTGGATTTGAAAACATTAAGTCTACCATTTCCCGTGACGCCATTAAGTGTGTATGTTTGTGCAGAATTAGAAGTCTGAATTATGTCAACATGCGTTATCATGCACGGATGGTTCATTTTGCGAACACTTCTGAGAAAAAGTGAGAAATTCACAGAATGGTTATAAACATCAGCGGTCCTCAGAAGTGTACAAATCGCGAGCCCTGTTATTATACCCATGCAACTTGTTATCTCCAATTACCAAAAATATTGCATACCCTTTGGAGGACGTTGATTTTGTATGAAATCCTACATTCAGCAGTTTGCTATAATTTTGTAAACAATATAAAATAACACAAAGTAACAGATCTATATAGAGCATAGTTGTGAAAAACGCAGGACTTTACGGTGTCTAGCCTTCATCAGCAAACAAATGCATACAAAAATCACAACATATAATCACGGAGAGGACTATCCAGGTATTTACTTCTCGGTCTTCCCCTTGGTCTCTTCCCTTCGATCTTGACAATTGCCACCAAGTTCTCCAATTCATTTCTTCTTATAATCATTATTAGAAAATTATAAGTGTAGTCGTGTTAAAACATATTCGTATTGATAACTGTGTCTGAACAATCCTATAGAAATAATTGCAACTGAGAATAACCCCCTCTACCTCACAGTTTGGGAACCGTTTCTGTATATAATACATCATCATCAAGTGCCCTGTCGGCTGGCGTAGGCGTTCATGTCGCTCCACAGATCTCGGTCTTTGGTGCTCTGGATCAACTCTGCTGATGATATTCCTCCATGCCACCGCCTCAGTCCATCCAACATCATTTCTCTTGGTCTGCCTCTGCCTCTTGTCCTCATGATCTTTCCAGTTGTCACGATGTTCTAGAATGCCTCTGTTCTCATCTCATGACCGATGAAAGCTGTTTGTCGCTTTCTTGTCGTTGTTTATAATGTTATAGTTTCATTAACCTTTTTCAGACAATCGGCGTGAAAGTGAAAACTGATGTATTTTAGTTGTCTATTACAAAAGAGTCCAGCTTCAGATGGTCAGTAGGATGCAGAACAAGCACATTATGTCACAACCCAGGGTTGTAATTTAAGATACAATGACAAGTGAAGCAATATATTGAAGGATCTGTAATTGTGGATTTCAGCTTAGGTTAACCGTTAGTCCACACAAACTGCTTCTAGCACCAGTGGACTGCATTTTGCGATTTGATTAGTTTTCCCTATTACCAGTTTCCCTCACCCGAACCAACTCCGACTTCAGAGGTACTTGTAATTTACGTCCCCTGTGTAAGAGGAGACGTCAACATTTTAGTCCAACTGCCAGGTCTAGGGGTTGCACTCCTTATCTCGGCATCATCACACCGGAAGTTTAAGAACGCGCGTTTTTATCCATTCGGCCATGCTGGCCTCCCGAGAATGTGACTTGATTGGTGGGATGTATCAGAGGAAGAATACGACTTGCTTACAACCAGCATGCAACTGCAACAATTAACACCTACTATAGTTGCCGCTGAGCCGGGACATAATAGAGTTGCCCGGTGTCGAATGATGTCGATTATTCCATCAATTAATAAATCACTCAACCCCGTTAGATCAAGATTGTGAATTTATAAGAGCCGAAATACAACACCCTAATTGTGAAAAGTAACTGGCAACCCTTTTGGCAAGAAGACTGATTGTCTTGGTGGGTTCACTGGCGAAGTTAATATCGAACTGCGCTGGTAATATTATGAGAACGGTAGGACTTGCGTTCCACACCTGGCCTCGTCGCTTGTCAAGGTGATGAAAAGATTGGAAACAGCCTACAAAATGTGAAGGCGCTATCACATCACAAACCCTTGGCGGCAATTTGATAAATGATTTATTTATTATGCCTATTTTTACCCTGTGCCCTTCAAAATGTCTCCCATCATACGAGGGGAAGTCAATAAGTAAATCACAAATGTCTGTAGAAAAATAACTAAATATGATAACAACTTGAAACCAATGTATTTTTATACATACCTTGTCTCTTTATTTCTCAACATAATTTCCACCAACATTGATGCACTTATCCCATCGTTTTATCAGTCCTCCCACACCGGCTGCATATAACCGCGTGCTCCGTTTTCTGAACCACGTTTTCACTTCACATTTAACTTCCAAGTCATTCGCGAAATGTCTCCCGCCAAGATGGGTTTTCAGTGGACCAAACAGGTGGAAATCGCTAGGGGCTAAGTCGGGGCTGTAAGGTGGATGTTCCAGAACTTCCCACCTTAGTTGGTTAATTTTCTCCTGAGTTAATCGCGCCGTATGTGGTCTGGCATTGTCATGAAGAAGCAACACGCCTCGAGTCAGCAATCGTGGACGTTTTCTTCGAACTTGCATCATGAAGCATCGATAGAACTTCCCAGTACAATTCATAATTCACATTGTCACCTTTCTTCTTGAAATTGGTTAAAAGCGCTCCTTGACAATCCCAGAACACTGTCAGCATAACCTTCCCTGCTGATGGCGTAACCTTGAATTTTTGGACCCAAGACGAAGAAGGATGTTTCCATTGCATCGAAGCACGCTTTGATTCGGACTGGTTGTGAAGCACCATTGATTCGTCCCCAGTAACAATCCTGTTTAGCATAGTCTTCTCCTTCATCTTCGTACCGACAGAGATGATGCAAGGACAGGCCAAATCGGTTCATTTTGTGTTCCTCCTTCAATTGTCTGGGTACCCACCTTGAGAACACTTTCTTAAATTTCAATCGATCATGAATTATGCTGTATGCTGAACCACGCGAGCACCCTATTGCAGATGCTACAGAGTCTATCATTACTCGCCTGTCACCTCTATTTATCTCCCCCACCCGCTGCACAGATGCTTCTGTTGCAATCTCAACAGGACGACCAGATCGAATTTCAACAACAATTTTAGAGCGTCCTTGAGAAAAATTTTCTACTCAGCAATGCACCGCTTTACGGACAAACATTTGTCAGCATAAACAGGAAGCAGTTCCTTATGAATGTATATATAATGCACCGCTTTACGGACACACATTTTTCAGCATAAACAGGAAGCATTTCCTTATGAATGTCCTTTGCAGGCAGTCCTTTTGCCCCCCCCCCCCCCCCAAAAAAAAAAACAACGCACAACAGCACGTTACTCTTTGGTTGTACACTCCGTAAGTACAGTCGCCATTTTGTTTATACGCTGCACATGCTCATGAAACACCTAGTGTCACCTGACGAACGGGAATATACAATTTGATGTTACTGTCACCTAATGACATCTGTAGAAAACACCAACTTCATTTACCTGGCATCCCACAGAACTGTGTGACTTACTTATTGACTTACCCTCGTACATCAGCAATGGTGTGGATTGTTGCAACAACAGTTGTAATGCACAGTTCGCAATCACAAACATATACACCCCCAACATTCACAATCTTGTAGATCATGAAACTAACAAACATGAACACATATATTAATTGTCAGTACGGACTGAATCAGTGGAATAGCATTAAAAAGTTGAATTATTTATGTATGTACAAAATCGTCGAGTTCTAAAACATCACTTACCTGGTGCTCTCTAACTTGCTATTCCAGATATTAGTGGTGTCACTTCCTGTTGGTATTTTCCTGTCTTCCCCTCTTCATATCTTCCTGCCTTCTTTCTTAGACAGCGGATGTTCAGATCATGTTGTGTGTCAACATGTTTATTTTTCTTGTTAAACGTAATTCAAAGAATATTTCTGTAACTTGTCAGGTCAAAAGCGACAAACATGCGCATATCACCACAAATAGATGAGTACTCAACATTTGTGCGTTAATCTGTTTACAGGGCTGAGTGGTCTGTGGGTATGACGTCATCGAGTGCTGGAGGTCCCGGGTTCAAGCCCTGGTGAGCGCCGGGATTTTTTCACGTGGACTTCTAGTAACAAAATGCCTCTGGTCTCTGGGTAGTGAGATCGGACTCCGGTGTGTATTGTTGCGCACGTAAAAAATCTCTTGGCAGTGGGAAATCGAAAAAGAGTAGCCTAACGGCGCTGCCCGGGCAAAATTTCGAGCTAAACATCTGCCCAAAGTATTTCAGGATCCTCGCCGGTGCTACGGAGTTCGTGCGCTGAGCTGAGATTCTCCGCACTCAGGCTTGAATTAGGAGTAGAACGGAGCACTTATGGATTACACCCGTGTGCCGTGATGTTCATCAGTTGACTAAACTAGACTAAACTAATATGTGCACACTTCTAGTTGGTCTGACTTCGACTGTTCATGTTTTGATCTCCTCAAACAAGTAACAATATATGTGTATTTATTTTTGAACTGTCTTAGTGGCTTTAAACTCTAACCTGCACAGTTCGCGGCAATCTGCACTAACCAGGTGACCTTAATTCCTCAGGTTCAAATCCCCTGCCCCTACCCCAACTTCCTACACCGCAAGGTACTAGACTTAGTAATGACAATGGTTTTTAGCTTGTTTTTACTACTAGCCCGAATGTTTCCTTTGGGATGATCTTCTGTTTCTTGTTCCTTTCTTAGGAACCATGTTTTATGAGGATCAGATAAGTGTGACCCTTGCTTGTATGGCAAGCTCATCAGGAGTCGTGTCTTCCTGTGCATCCATTAACACCTGTGTTTTATCTCAGTGTTATCTTCGGATGGTATATCAATCACATTGAACTTTATTGCTCGCATTCCCTCTATCAGTTTTTTTCAGCGTTGCCATGAACTCTGCCTCCAATAGTGCGTGATCTAAATAGTAATCTCATCTTGATGTTGTCTTGATGTTAGTTAACCACGTCATCTGTCTGCTTTTGTGTTTAGATATTGTCGATGTGAATCCTACATTCAGCAACGGGTGAGATCCAAATACGGAGGCTTCATGTGTGTTATCAAAATAGGGTGCTTGTGAATGCAAGTTTGCTTTTTACGCCAAATTCAATTAGTTTCTTTCCTTTCACATTTCTATGCCCTATACAGAACATTCTTCGCAACTTTTCTTCTTCTTCTTCCATTCTTTAAACTCCAATGTTTTCTTTAAATCCTGCATGATAATCACGATGTCACTTTTTTAACATTTTCTATTTCGTGTAAAGTTAAGTTAGTTGCATATCCTTTACAACACATCGCTGTCAACCCTAGAATATTTTCCGCAGATTGTGATTTCTCGACAAGTTTACTTTCAGTATTTTGCTATCGCTATCTGAACGACAGGCTTTCATACTATTACAAGAAAACCAACGCAATTCGGCCTGCTGCCAAATCTCCCCCATCTATCTTTCGTACGCGGTATGCGGAATTACGAACTGCTTCTGCAACTCCTTCGTAAAAAGTTCCGGCGTCTCTTGTAAACTACTGTACAATTTCCGAATGGTATCTTCTTAAGCTGCAGTTCTTGTTGTCCAGGAGTGTATAGTTATGATGTTCATTATCTTTGTTTCCACTATCCTAGACTGAAATCAATCACTACTTGCGCTGTATTCGAGATGTGCTTACAAAACGTTCCGTGTCTACGCGGAAGGAAACCCCTATAGTGTAGTGGTAACTGGTTCGAATCCTAGTCGGTTAGGTATTTTAACTGACTCAGTGTAGAACAATAAAGTAGGTGAGGACCAAATATGGTGCAAATTCAAACAAACAAGTATTAACATTTAAAAAAGACGTCATAAATAATATATTGTACGATTTCTTGCCCAGCATATTTCGCTGCATCTCGTCATGTGCATACTGCAGAGTGATATATCACGTAATGTGACAACATGAATGATACTTGACTGAAATATGACGTACTGAAATATGATCGTTGCTGACATTGCGCGAATGTGTAGAACGTTATATTCACGGAAGTCTAATAGTTAGCAGGAAGGCCTTCTGTGTACACAGTAGTTGTTGGAATCGATTAATATATAATGCTTCGATATATTTGAGCAATGTAGCAGCATGAACCTGACAAGATGCAACTAAATATGCCAGGCATTATTTTATTTCTGGCGTCTTTGTTTAAATCCACTAAGGGGATTACATTTGTTTCAAGTATTAGAATGTAAATTTCCATTCATGAGCATTAAAATTGTGGATGTTTCCGCGACACAAAACAAATAACACGTTGACCCCAGTATAGCGAAATATCACTCTACTGTCCATATGTGAGGTCACATTTGGCGGTATATTATCCTTCAACATTGAATCAGTTAAAATTGACATTGCGTTCAAGGACAAATCAGGGTCAGCGAATCCAGGGAAGTGTCTATGGAAGTAAAGGCTGACGGCGAACTTCCGGTCCCCAACATGGCGGTTACGCATTGAACAGTTAAGGCCTCTGGCGTGTTTATGCTTGTGGCTACGGTTTCCATTAGCATTTTCCTCATTTTGGACTGGTAGTGCATGGTTCCGTGGCCTTGCTACTGAGTCAGTGCGTGGCGCGACACTGTAAGCTGTGAAGTTCGTGTGGAATGCTTTTACATCTCTCCGCTGTTGTTTGCACAGTGAACTGCATGTTCCGAACAATGGCCGCCTGTCGCTGAATTGACTGGTTTGACTTTTCGGTTCACGAGTGCATTTTTCAGGAGACTCTTGGGAATCGTAGCTGGAGCTACGGAGTTCGTGCTTTGTGCGGCACTTTCGGCGGGTCGCCCTGCGGAAAGAGACCGAGCATTGTGGGATAAAACCCGGTCAATGAAGTCTTTCTGTTGACTGCAGCTTCCATCGATGATGAACTGTATTTTTCGTGGAGGACTTTTGTGTTAGCCTGTCTCCCTGGCCTAGGCGTTAGCGACTTTCTCCGTAATCCCGTGTATCTACGCGAGGGACGTAACTTGCGCGAGAATCGGTATCGGTTCTCGCCGCGTTGGTGACTTACGGGGTATGTGAGCCGGCCGCTCAGAAACAATGGCAAACTACTGAGCGTAATCCTGCCAATAAATCAATAATCAGATGAAAGACGCTGATGTTGACAGCAATGTCCTGTAAGAGATATGCAAACAAACCAATAAAAAAAACTTTTGTGTTGGCGTTCTGGTGGCGGCATTATGCACAGTGTACCTGTGCGCGCTGTTGGCTTGCCAAGTCTTCTGTCTTTCTACTTCTCACATTTGGCGGTGAGGAGCATTTTGTGTGATATTCACTGGCACAGGAACGGAGGACAATGGGGACGACCTGTTGCCGTGAAGTTGGAACCGCGACTAATTAACTAACTGACTAAAGGCGACCGGCGTGGCAATGACCGTATCAGCCACCGAGTGCTGGTCGGTCTGTACAACCATGGGTTTAGCACCATATACCCAATATTGCTACAGGCCTGTAACATTGATCGTTACTTACAAGAAGCCAACCATTCCCACTCTGTCCTCCCTCTTCTGTCCCCTAAACAAGTCTGTGTCCTTTACAGGACGTTGCCGTCAGTCCCAGGTTAATTTTATTAGACAGTTTGACATTCAGTAGTTTGCCAGTACTTTCTATCTGTTATCCTTTGAGATATCATCCTTGTACTCCGGAAAAGAAGGTGTTCATATCCCCCACCCCCAACATATTCATCAGCGTCAGATGGCAAATAGTGCCGGCTTCTGTCTTATCTCTATGTACGTGTGTGAGTATGTGTGTGTATTTGTGTGTGTATGCTTGTGTGTGTGTATGAGCCCTCTTTAGAATATATGACCATGAAGAATGCATCCAGCCGTATTGTCAGCTTTCTTTTCTGTGGGTTGATTTATCCTCTGCCCCACTCTTCCTAAATACACCCAGCCCGTGACCTGCCAATACGACAAACCATATGGTCAGCATTCAAAGAAAGACGCGACTCAATATTTACTGTTTGTGTCGCCATCTGTTCCCTGTCATTGATTTGTTCACTTTATTCTACTGTTCACCGACAGTGCGAGAGTATCTGGCCTATTTTCCCGCCATCCGCTTGCGTTGCTCCAGACATGTCGTATACCCATGCCATTACACTGGTATCCCGCAGGAGTGACCCAAGAGGTCTTGAACCAGTCCTCCAACGCCCTAGATCAATACTCCCAGACTTCACCAGGCAACAACCTTGTGTTTGTTGTCTTTATTGACCCACTTTCAACATCCTCACGTGATACCTTATGTGTGGCATGCACAAGCCCAGACCGGTGTTGACACATTCACTTATATGTTAATTAATTGTTTACGCAATCCTGATTTTCTTCAAGGAATTTCTTTCCCCCACCACAATCATCTTTTTGGAAACAATCTGAACAAAATCGTTCATTGTTACTGTCAGTTGTCGCTCGTCCTGTTTTCTAATTTCTGTCTAGTATTTATTTAGTGTAATTATATTTGCAATGGATTAGTTTCAATGAAAGCATGGATTAGGACGGTTCGATTTTATCTTCAAATTGAAGCTGATCAGTTGCAAGTAACGCTTTCTGTCACAAACTTGTGTTAATTTAATGCGTGGGAGGTGTATACATATCTGCCCAGACCTGACCCCAAATTTAATTTAACTTAATTTAATTCTGATAAAGACGAACAGACCACACTTGTCAGAAGGGGTCAAACACATGTCACTTAATATCGACTCGAACAGACGCCAACCGCATCGCAGTCCGATCTGTCCGATTATACATTTTCTTACGAGAGTGCACAACACCTTGTTGAATGTCAAGATCTTACAAATATTGTGTAACTATTGCTAAAATCTAAAATCAGATAAAATAATAATAATAATAATAATAATGACAATAATAATAATAAAAATAATAGTAAATCCCGAAGAAGGAACTTCCTATGGGTAAATGAAGTGTTAAGACCATCATATTTGTAGGCCTGAATGCATGATCAAATTTTACATCAGTGTTCAGGTTATGTGAAAGACCTTTATGATGATACCGGAGAAGAACAATATGGTCATCGGAATAATAATGAAGGACCATGAACATAGACTAAGTCCACCAGATTGCTGAACGCAATATACGATACTGGAGATATAACTCCTGAATTATGTAATTCTATATTTATTGCAATCCGAAGAAATCAGAAGCCATGGAATGCGATCACCATCGAACAATTAGTATAATGAGCCACACCACGAAGATTCTGCTGAGAATTATCATGCAAAGAGTCAGGAAGAAAATACAACCCGAAATAGGAGAAGAACAATGTGAGTTTGTAGAAGGCAAGGGCACAGTAAATGCTGTCTATATACTGAGAACAGTAATTGAACGTTCTATAGAAGTAAACAAAGATCTATATCTTTGCTTTATTGGCTACACAAAGGCTTTCGATAAAGTGAGACATGTCGACATGATAATGATACTTTAAGATCTACAAATTGATGGAAAAGACCTTAGAATTGTAAAAAAAAAAAACATATATTGGAAATAACAAGCTGCCATCAGTATTTATAACAATGTAGGTCAAAATCAGCCTACTAAAAGAGGCGTGAGACAGGGATGTGTAATGTTCTCCGGATCTTATTTTCTTGTACAGTGAAAATATTATTAGAAATATAGAAGGTATGGAAGGAATCAACATTGGGGGACGATACATCAATAACATTAGATATGCTGATGATACAGTCTTGGTTGCAGACAATGAACGGGACCTGCAAAATTTAGTAGATGCGGTTTTTGCACACAGTGAACAACTAGGGTTAGAATTAAATTGTAAAAAGACACAGATTATGGTCATCACTAGGAAGAACGAAATACCACAATGTAATTTACAAGTAAATGGGAATATTCTTCAACAAGTGAATCGATACAGTTATCTCGACACAGTCATAACAACTGATGGGAGATGCCTTGAAGAGATTAGAACAAGAATTGCCGTTGCGAAGGTAGCCTTTTGCAAGATGCAAAACATACTGACCAATAAACAGATTTCATTTGAAACCAGAAAAAGAGTGTTGAAGTGCTACATAGAACCTATACTTTTGTATGGATGTGAAGCGTGGACAATAAGCAGTCAAGCTGAAAAACAGCTGATGGCTGTGGAAATGTGGTTTCTGAGGAAAATGCAAAGAATACAATGGACAGACATAAAAATCAATGAACAAGTCCTTCAAGAAACAAATGAAGATCGTAAACTGATTAGAGACATTAGACGTAGACAGTCAAACTTTTTGGGCATGTTATGAGAAGACATGAATTGGAGAACTTGGTGACAACTGGCAAGATCGAAGGGAAGAGACCAAGGGGAAGACCAAGAAGTAAATACTTGGATGGCTTGGCCACGTGGCATGGTCGAGACAAGAACACAGAGCTGATCTACGACTCTGGTGATCGAGTGAGATGGCAGAACAAGACCGCCCACGCTTATCGGCATGGCACATGATGGATGGATGGAGTGCATCAAGGGAAATGTCATCTCTCTTCCCTCCTGCAACTAATGAGGACAGCTGACAACTAACCCTTGTCCGACTGAGCTCATGTAATTGTCAGCAAACATCCTAACCATCATTCCGAGGTAGCCAATAAGCTTAAGAAACGTAAAAAGAAAACTGTATGAATGGCAACACAAGAGCTGATGAACCTTTACCCGAATGAATAAATGGCAACACAAGAGCTGATGAACCTTTACCCGAATGAATAAATGGCATTGGATCAGAGTGCCTGCCCGGAAATCAGTGCATTGATAACATCAGTAACATCTGCAGCATCGACAGCAACATCAAAACTATGCTTCTGAAGAAGTTAAATAATGATCAGCGGGCTGTCCGGTTCCAAGGACAATGACGTGTCTGATTCTCAGTCCGTGTTGTGTAAAGTTGATACTGGACAGGCGAGGCATGAGTGGGCAGTAAGCA
>JACEFZ010011232.1:102500-120000 GCA_014155875.1 Cepaea nemoralis | reverse complement strand
TCTGTCTGTCTGTCTGTCTGTCCTTCTGTTTATCTGTCCTTCTGTTTGTCTGTCCATCTGAATGCTGATCAAGCTCTGCTTCGTATTCCAGGCACCACTCCCCCCCCCCCCCTCTTTCTAAACAAGTGCGACCTGTAGTGTAGCAAGACTAGTACAGTGTCAGAGATATGTGCAGCTTTGTGTGCCCCAGATTTCTTCCAGGTTCAGACCATGTAGCGAGTCTGTAGTTTTATTTGTCTTCCTCCAGGGTTTCCTCAGAATGTTTCAGTAACATTTAATCTCAACAGCCCTGAGTTACCTTTTTAGTGACTGCTCAAATGTCCATTACTCGCATCTGAATGTTCTTCACAATGCAACTTTAATGTGTTTGCTAGCAATGTCCCATGCGTTGCCGGCACTGTTAAACCTCCGCAATGCTATGTCCAGCCATGTCTAGCCATGTTCCGCCTTGTCCACATATGTCCGACTTCTGTTGTAGTCCCATTGGTGTATTCCCATTTTCTCATATGTTCAATTTCTTCACATTTGCTTGTGAATTTTAACTAGATATATAAATGTGTCAGTGAATGTTAATGTTAATTGTTTTCTTATTTATTTATTCACATACATATTTTATTTTTTAATGCGACTTTCTCACGACATGATCAACACTTCAAATCATGTAACACTATTTGGGAATAAGACTGTGTTATCTGTAGACCTGAGATACAAGATTGGATTTTCGTCAGTTTTCAATGGATTAAACTTATCATTCGCTTATTATTCTTGTCATTTATCATAACATTTTTGGGTTTGTAATTTCAACAGGTATGAACTATAAAAAACACCCTATTTTCATATGTTTTTTCCCCCCAGTAAATTTAAAATCATTATCATCGTGATGTAGTAGCCCTTTACATAAAACATCACTCATAACTGCACCCCTTTGCACATCAAATCAGTTTGATGTTTCACCGGCTACCGTGACAGATGCTTGTTATTCATGATATAATGATTCAATAAAGTGCATCAAATTTGGTGGACACCTCAGATCTCTCACGATGTTCCATAGTTTCTCATGTTGAACACAGTCGAATCCCTTACAGTAGTCCATCAAACAAGCCTGAACATCTACACAGTCCTCTTTGCTATTCTCAAAGATTGTTCTCATGTTGGAGATGTGGTCTTTTTTTCCTTTGTCCTGCCTCAAGGATGTTGCGCTTCGCGTAATTCGCATTCTAACTTACTTTCAGTTCTTTTAACAACGATACCCAGTGTAAGTCTGCAAGCATGACTTATCTGTGTGATTGTTGGATGATGTGTGCACGTTTTACACTTGTATTGTTTGGGAGAGGAATGCAGATTGGTATCTTCCTTGCTTTCTGCCAAATTTTTATTTTCCATGCTTTGTGTCAAATTATTATTGTACATGTTTTGTGCCAAATTTTTATTTTCCATGCTTTGTGCCAAATTATTATTGTACATGTTTTGTGCCAAATTGCCATCTTCCATGCTTTGGACCAGGAATCATTCTTTTATGCCTCTCCAATTTATTTACCGTTTATTAGTTAGTTAGTTAGTCTTTCCTCTTAAGCCTAAGGCGGCGCATAGGGCAGGAGTACTGTCTCTCCATGCCTGGCGGTTCGCTGCTACCTGTTGTAGATCTTGGCCATTTACTTGGCCATTGAATGAGCCTTCTCTAATGATGGTTCTACGCAGGGTCTCTCTTGGTCTTCCCCGTTTTCTTTTCCCTACCGGTGACCATATGAGGGCTTGGTGGGGGAGTCTTGTCTTGTCCATTCTGAGTACATGGCCGATGTAGTTCCAACGGCGTCTTCTTATGAAATTGGATAATGTATCTTTCTTAGTCTCTTGTCTTATTTGCGAATTGGTTCTGAAGTCTGTCCAGTGGATGTTTAGAAGTCTTCTAAGACATTTGTTCTCAAAATTGTCTAATTTTTTATCTAAAGCTACCGTTGATTTCCAACTTTCACATCCATACGTTAACACTGGAATCACACAAGAGTTGAAGATTTTAAGTTTTGTGTGTTTGCTGAGTGTCTTTGACTTCCAGATGTTTGACAATTTATTGAAGACACTAGATGCCAGTGCGATTCTAGATGATATTTCTGGTGTTGAGTCCCCTGTAGATGTCATTTTGCTTCCTAGGTATGTGAAGCTGTTGACTTTTTCAAGAACGTAGCTGTTCAATTTGGTGGCATCTGAACTGTTGGTAAGATCAATAGTCTTTGTTTTTGTTGTGTTAATTTGGAGACCAATTTTCCCTGAAACGTTTTGGAGGTGGTTTATTTTCTCTTGGGCATCCGGGGTGTTGAACTCAAAAGCACTATTGTCAGCAAAATCCAGGTCTTCTAGAATTTTGTCAACCCAATGGATACCCATATTTGTGTTGTTTGTGCATTTGCCCATGACCCAATCGATAGCTATTCCATAAAGCATCGGTGATAAGACACAACCCCGTTTCACTCCTGTTTCGACTGAGAACCAGTCAGAGTTGTCTCTTTGTAGAAAGATTTTATGACGTTGGTATATTTGGTAGGAAAACCATAAATGTTAAGTAGATTCCAAAGTGAAGGACGGTGGATGCTGTCGAAGGCTTTTTGAAAGTCGACAAAGTTGGTGATTAATTTCGACTGGAATTCTACGGAGTCTTCAATGATTATTCTGAGGGTGAAAATGTGGTCTATGCATGATCGTTTTGGTCTGAAGCCTGCTTGTTCTTCTCTGAGCCTTTCATCTATCGCCTTTTTCAATCTCTCAAGTAACAGCTACAAAAAAGTTTTTACCGTTTATTACTCGTACAAAACTGGAGTTGTGGTAGCGTAGTGGCCAGTCGCTGGCTATCTACCCGGTGGTAGTGGGTTCAAATCGTTTCGGGGCGGATCCGAATTTGTAATCCTAACAAGGGCTACCATTGGACTAAAAGTGTTGACTTCTCGTCCTTTGACTTGCAAACAGTAAATTACCCGTCCTCGGATATCGAAGAGGGCTCACCTGATGGCTAGGGACACTGGCAATATGGAAAGCGAATCCACACGGAAAAATCATCCTAGTGCTCTGTAAATAGCAGTAAGTGTATGGGCTTCGCTTGAGTTTAAAGCGAGCGAATGAAAACAAAATAATAATTATCCGTTGCATACTGAATATTCATTAGTTATCTGGCCTTTTTTATTTCTCGGGGAGACTAGAAAATGTGTCAAGTATGTGACTTAAATGTGTAGGTATGACAGGGCGATACATCGTGTACATAATTCCTTTGCGGTTAGGTTTGTTTTGTCAGGTCTTATTCAGATATGACAGAGCTACCTTATGTCAGTGGACGGTACTACCTGCTTTCTGTTAGAGCCAAATGTTGGACGCCGCTCACCAGACACAGCACTCCAAAATGTGCCAACGGCTTTGGGCAGAGGAGTGCAATTGAGAGCGTACACACCTTATCCTAATGTGAGGAAATGCAGCCTAAAGACTAAATGTCAATAGCAGGGCCTTGATTGGCAGCTGGTACAATGATCGAAGCTCTGATAGGTGGACAGTTAGGCAATTGCTTTGTTAATCCGGCGCCCTTCTGCAGCTTGTCTTTCTCCAGATGTATTAGTGTCACCTTTCTTCAGGAGTAAACTAGGCAGGCCGAGAGACAGATCATGCTGCATTGGCAACCCATGGTCTCTGACAATTCAGCCCAGGCTTCGTGCTATAGAGAGTTATAACTTCATCCGTGGTTCCCGTCATGAGCTATGATTATTATTCCTTTTTAAAGCACAATGTATAAAAAAAGAAAAAAAAAACTACCGCATGCTAAGACGGCCAGGTGCCAGAATTAGTAGACTTGTTTAAAATAATGTGATAATTATGTTGCTGGACATAATCTCGTTCGCACGGCAAGTTTTCCAGTGCAAAGATTTCAGATAGCTTTCATCCTGTCGGCTCGCCTTGCACTCGATGTCAATGTTATCTGTTATCTCATAATTCCATTTGTTTTCTCCTAATGACATGCATAAAGAATGATAACTTCGTTGCGGTTTGGATTATTCCCAGACATGTTGTGTATTTACTTGATGGCGAAATGCGTGTTTCGCATTCTTTGCCACAAACAATATAGTGAACTCCAGCTTGTAAGAGTCGCCTTTGAGGCTTTAGAGAATGTCTCTCTCTCTCTCTCTCTCTATATATATATATATATATATATATATATATATATATATATATATATATATATATATATATATATATCTATATATATAAGCATACAGAGCGAGCGAGAGAGAGAGAGAGAGAGAGAGAGAGAGAGAGAGAGAGAGAGAGAGAGAGAGAGAGAGAAAGAGAACAAACTAGCGAACTTTGTTTTCAATGGATTAAAAATTGGGCACGCGGACTCATTTCATATTCTGTCCTTCGTATCTCTGACGTCATACATTGCTTCATCCATACAAGAGACAGGGAGAGAGAGAGAGAGAGAGAGAGAGAGAGAGAGAGAGAGAGAGAGAGAGAGAGAGAGAGAGAGAGAGAGACACACACACACACAGACACACGGAGACAGACGGGCAGACAGACAGGCAAAGAAACCACGTACTTTGGTCACGTAAAGAAAACAACGGCGTCGGAAAACATTGTGACGACTGGAAAGATCAATGAAGAAAAAAAAGGAAAGGCAGACAAAGAGAAATAATGCTGGATGAATTGAGACGGTGGCATGAGTGATATCACCAGCTGAGAAGACCAAAAACTCCAAGGAGTCAGATATATGAAGACTTAAACTCCTACACCATCACTTCTAGCTTCGAATGTGAAAACCATGTTACATATACCCTTTATTTCTTAGTAGTTCTGTCCAACAATAATACACTGATCACAAAACTATTTCGGTGCTACAAAACCTTCTGCATACTGCTCTGCCGTCTGAGTTAAATTTGAACCTTAGATTCCACTTCCTGCATCATTCTCAAGGCGTTTTCCCTATATGTGAGTTTTCATTAAATTAGACAGATGAACGCCACACAGGGTAAGACGGGACAGTTATTTACAAGTTAAAAAGTAATAAGTAGCTATATCAGTGTAAACTTTAGAGTACAGTTTAGAGTAAAGTCCAAAATTATCTAAATCGGTATCTACTACTGAATCTAAACGTGATGAAAAGGGTTAATATACACAGACAGGTTATCACAAATACCAGACTGTCGATACTTTTATCCAGGTAAAATCATCATCATCATCAAGTGCCGTGCCGGCTGGCGTAGGCGTCATGGCTCTCCATAGATCTCGGTCTTTGGTTTTCTGGATCAACTCTGGTGCTGATATTCCTCCATGCCACCGTCTCAATCCATCCAGCATCACTTCTCTTGGTCTACCTCTGCCTCTCTTCCCCTCGATCTTTCCAGTTGTTACGATGTTCTCCAATGCCTCTCTTCTCATCACGTGACCGAAGAAAGATGTTTGTCTCTGTCTTATTGTTGTATATAATGTTCTAGTTTCATTAGCCTGTTTCAGGCAGTCGTCGGTAGTTACTCTGGCAGTCCAAGGAATTCGCAACATTCGTCTCAGGAACCACATCTCTGTTGCTTCTAATTTCTTCTTAATTTGTTCATTTACGTTCCAAGATTCACTGCCATACAGCAAAACTGGTTCTACATAGCATTTCAGCACTCTCTTTCTTACATTCAGTGATAGTGACTTATTGCATAAGACACTCTTCATTTTCTGAAAAGCGGCTTTTGCCTGCCCTATTCTACTCCTAATCTCTATTGTACATCTTCCATCTGATGTTATAAATGCCCCTAGGTATCTAAAATTATCAACTTGGTTAAGGATTTTCCCTTCTATTTCTATGTCACATTTTGGTGTCACCATTTTCTTTGATATTACCATTGTTACTGTTTTCTTGATATTCAAGGAGAGTCCTTTCCTTGCACTCTCTGTTACTACAACGTCTAATAATTGTTGTAGGTCTGTTGAATTATCCGTCACCAATACTGTGTCATCTGCATAGCGTATATTATTTATATTATAACCTCCAACTAGTATTCCTGGCATCTCTTTGATCTCTCTCATTATTAGTTCGCTATACAGGGAGAAAAGATCTGGTGACAAGACACACCCTTGTCGTACTCCTAGCTTTATCTGTTCGTAACTACCCTCTTTATTTCCCATTTTAATTGCTGCTACTTGGTTCCAGTAAACATTCTTTATTATTCTTAAATCTTTTCCATCAATGTTGATATCTTCCAACATTTTAATCAGTTCATCATGTTTTACTTTATCAAATGCCTTAGTATAATCTATGAAGCACAAATATATGTCTCTCTGTTTCTCTATTGACCTTTCTATTAGTGTCCGTAATGTATGAATTGCATTGTTTGTGCACTTTCCTTCCACAAATCCATACTGTTCTTCACTAATTTCCATTTTTATTTTCTTTTTGATTCTTCTCATTATGATTCTGAGTAGAAGCTTAGTGATATGGTTTATAAGTTTAATTGTACGAAAATCTTCACAATCAATTGCTCCTGGTCTTTTTGGTATAGCTATAAATAAAGATTTCAGCATATCACTGGGTAAATATCCACTGCTGTAAATATCATTCAACATTTTGGTTAATATATCTACTCCAAATTCTCCCAATACTTCTAATTCTTCTATTGTGATTTCATCTGGCCCAGCTGTTTTTCCTTTCTTCATACGTTTCATAGCGTCAGCGACTTCTTCTTTCAGAATAGGTGGACCTTCTAAGTTACTATCTTCTGTTAATTCTCCCCTTTCTCCTTCATATAATTCTCTTATATACTCATTCCACCTCTTCATTATAGCATCTTCCTCTAATATTATCTTTCCTGTCTTTGATTTCAAACACCCTGTATTTATTCTTATTTTTCTTCCTGTAAGCTCACTGATTTGTCTGTGCATATTTTTTGTATCTTTAATGGAATTTAATTCAATTTTTTTGCATTGCTCGTTTAACCAACTTTCTTTAGCCTTCCCACATTTATCTTTTATTTATTTATTTATCTTAGAGTATTCTTGTTTGCCATTTTTACTCTGTTTTCTTTTGTCCATCAGTTTTAAGATATCTTCATTCATCCATTTTTTCTTAGCTATTTTGCCTCTCTCCGGTAATACTTCTTTGCTAGTTTGATGAATGGAGTCCCTTAACATTTCCCATTGTTCATCTATACTCTGTATTTTAGTTATTGCATTGTACCTATTTTTCACAGTCACTCTGTATTGTTCTTGCATTTCTTTATCTATTTTCAGAACCTCTTTATTAAGTCTCATGTTCTTAACCATTTTTTTCCCTCTCTTTAATCTTACTTTTATTTGTCCACATAGTGGTACATGATCACTATTACAGTCAGCACCAGGCATTGTCTTTACATTAATTAAAGCATTTCTAAATCTTTTATTAATTAGTATGTAGTCAATTTGGTTGCGTAGTTTTCTTATCAGGGCTTATCCATGTGTACAGTCGTCTTTTATGGTGTTTAAACCATGTGTTTCCAATTATCATCTCATTGATATTTGCCCATTCTATTAGCTTTTCCCCTCTTTCATTTCTTGTACCTAAACCATAATTCCCCACTACATCCTCCATTTTTCCCTTTCCTACTTTTACATTAAAATCACCAAGTATTATTTTTATTTCTTGTGATCCAATTTGGGCCATCGCCATTTCTATTTCGTCGTAAAAGTGTTGTATTTCTTCATCACTACTGCTTGCTGTTGGTGCATATACTTGTATAATATTTATGTCTATTGGTTTGCCTTTGATTTTTACCATAATAACTCTATCTGAAATACACCAGTATCCATTAATTGACTTGGCTGTTTTTTCGTCTAATATTATTCCTACACCTTTTTCATGTGTATCCCCTCCAGAATAAATTATTGTATGATTGTCAGCTATAATTTTGCCCGATCCCTTCCATCTCATCTCACTAACGCCTAGTATATTCATTTTCATCCTATCCATCTCTCCTAGAACATTGGTCAACTTTCCTAGCTCATTTAATGTCCTAACATTCCATGTTCCTACTCTAAATTTATTTATTTTAGTTATGATTTTGCCATCAGTAGCTGGATGACGGTCTGGTGTCACCTGTGGCTCATGACAGTCCCTACCGGAGGAGGATGCCCTAAGACAGCCATTAACGTCCTTCACTAACTTTGATTTATGTTTTGCCAGGTAAAATACCAGCAACAAATTGTAGCATCGCAAATATCAGGGTTTCGATACATATTGTTTAAAAAAAACAAAAACAAACTAGAACAAATGTTTAGCATCGCAAATACCAGACGTTCAATACTTTTGGTTAATGGACAACACTAGAGACAATTTGTAGCATCGCAAATACCACACAGTCGATATTTTTGGTCAACAGAAAACACCAGCAAATATTGTAACAAATATACAGATCAACGGAAATAAGAGGCATGGAAAAATAAAACAAGATGTGACACGTGATTATGGTGATGATAGCAATATTGCCAATAGTAGTCCACTAGTAATTTCTACTACTGGGGTAGGAAATGTTAGGCCTTCAAATATTCTGGAATATGGCATATGTGGTAGGATATCCGGCTCCCGTCCTCTTCGACTTTCCTTCGAATGACAATTTCAAGAAAACTATGGAAATTATTTGGGACCAACGTTTCTAAGCTTGGGTCAAATTGAGTGCCAAACTGATGTGAAAAAGAAAACACGTCTCTGTTGTTCAATGTTGGCCTCTGTTGGTCTCTGTTTTTTTTTGTGTGTGTCTCTGTTGGTTTTTGTTGGTCTATGTTGGTCTGTGTTCGTTTTTGTTGGTCTCTGTTGTATTTTGTTGGTCTCTGCCGATCTGTGTTAGTTTTGTTGGTCTGTGTTGGTCTCTGCTGGTCTCTGTCGATCTCTGCTGGTCTCTGTTGTGACTGTTGGTATTTGTTGGTCTCTGTTGGTCTCTTTTGGTCTCTGCTTGTCTATGTTGGTCTCTGCTATTCTCTGTTGGTCTCTGCTTTTCTCTGTTGGTTTTTTTAATCTCTGCTGGGCTCTGCTTGTCTAAACGGGTCTCTGCTGGTCTCTGTTGGTTTCTGCTGACCATTGAACTCGGACCAGTGATGTAGCAGGCAAGTATACTAACCACTAAGAGCAAGAAGTGGAGAAGCACAATGGCTAATGCCAGCTGGCCACGCATTTAATGATGACTGTAACAGTATGTAACTGAGGTATCGGGTTCAACCCATACACTGGTCAACAGGACTGAAATGTTGACTTCTCACTATTGATTCCGGACTGTAAATAAATCACAAGTAATTCAGAAGTCGTAGTGGGTTCACCTGATGACAAAGGACAAAGGAAGTTAATCCACAAATAACAGTCAGTCCTGTGCACTAGAAGTAGTAGCACTTGTGTGGATTGCGATTGAGATTAAAGCTAGCGAACGCAAAACAACAAAACGAAACAGTATCAGACGAAGATGAGTTTCCAGTCTGAGAATCAGCGGGTACATAAAATCATGAACAAAGGTGCAGGAAAGATCTGTCGGAAACAGCAACAGCACATTTAAGAGAATTCGCGATATTTCCTGTTTAATTAAACGTTGACCTGCAATGCAAAACTCGTCTGTCTGTCTTAATGTTACTGCTTTTATTGACGTTTCATGCAGACATAAATGTATCGATGTAGTGATACAGATAAATTGTAAATTGTGGGAACGCCTTGGGCTCGTCAGTTTCTCCTCCTCCTCCTCCTCCTCCTCCTCCTCCTCCGCCTCCCTCCCTCCCTCCCTCCCTCCTCCTCCTCATTGATCTTCTTTCTGTTCTGACTCTGTCTTTTTGTACATCTATCACCCTCGCTGTATGTCAGTCTATCTGTCCGTCCCTCAGTCCGTTTGTCTTTTGTCTATCTATATGTCAGTTTATATTTCTAGCAGTCTGTAGTCTCTCTCTCTCTCGCTCTCTCTCTGTCTCTCTCTCTCTCTCTCTCTCTCTCTCTCTCTCGCTCTCTCTTTCTCTGTATGTCTCTCCATCAGCTCATCCAAATATCTATTTCATCATTACTTGTATCCATTCACACATATATGTCATCCTTCACTCCTATAATTTCCACGTTCAAGCGCTCATTAAACAAACACCGAAAATCTCTACCAACTCGCCAACATTAAAAATTTCCTTGATGCGGACCCAAGGAAAATATTCTAGACTCCTCACATACAGACACATTTTGACTACTGCTCTACAATCAGGAACTGTTGTTCTAATTCAAGCACCAAGCGACTTTACTTCCAAAAACGGGCCATGAGTTTAATTGATAGCGAACATTTATCTGACAATCCTAGCCTGCATAAACGCCTTCAGTTACTACGACTCTGCAAACGCCTGCTTTTCAATAAGGCCAAACTAATTCACAAAATCCTACATCGGAATTTCCCAAATTACCTTTGGCCATTGTTTAAATATAATGCTAGACACAGTAAACGTTTAAATATATTACACATTCTGAAGCCTAGGATTGACTTATACAAAACAAGCTTAACGTACTCTGCAGCTCAGCTGTGGAACAATCTTCCACAAGAAATCAATGACATCACCAATCCCTATACATATAATCCCAAATTATTCGAATACTATCTCAGTGCGGATTACCATCTCCCTTAATAATCTTCTTCTTCTTCAGCATTACGAGTCATTGAGATTTTTGCTGCAGATACAAGCCGTCTCCATTCGTCTCTCTGGTGGACCTTCTCTTGCCAATCGTTGATTCCAAGTGCTTGTAGGTCTGTATGTATATTATCTCTCCACCGTCTTCTTGGTCTACCTCGGGGTCTACGGTCATTTATTTCTTGAGTGTAAGCGAGTTTTGTTTCCCTATTATCTTCCATTCTTTCTATATGCCCCAGCCATTGCAGTCTATTAGCCTTCATGATACCAGTGATTAGCGGGGACTTAAACAGATCATAAATGTCTTTGTTGCTTCTTCTTTTCCACTCTCCACTGTGTGTATCCCTAATGGGCCCAAAGATGCGTCTTAAGACTTTGTTCTCAAAGGTTTGTAACAAGGCTTCGTCTCCTTTAGTTGTACTCCAGGTTTCAGAGCCATACAGCACAACTGGTCTGATCAGTGTTTTGTATATTGTGATCTTGGTGTTACGAGATAGCGCATTTGATTTTAGCAGATGTTGTAGTGCATAGTATATCTTATTTCCAGAGTTGATTCTAGCTTGTATTTCTTCCCTTATTATGTTGGAGCAGTTGAAGATTGTACCCAGGTATTTGTATGTTTCCGTTCTTTTAATGGTCATATTATCTATTTGTATGTGGCCAGAGTTTTTAGCCGTTCCTTCTCTTGAAATTACCATATATTCTGTCTTATCTTGGTTGATAACCAGCCCCATTTGTTGAGCTTTTTCCTTTAAGTGAGTCAATATTTCCAATGTCTTTTGTTCATTTTCCCCTATAATATCTATATCATCTGCATAACCAAGCAGTCTGGATGTTCCTCCAATAGCACATTCCTCCTTTACCTTCCTTACAACTTTCTCTAGAGCCAGATTGAAAAGGAGCGGCGATAGTGCATCACCCTGTTTCAAGCCAGATGTTATTTGGAAAGGGTCTGATTTCCTGCCTTTATATGTTACTATATTATAAGTATCTTCCATGCATAGTCTGGTCATGTTGATTAACTTCCTTGGTATTCCAAATTCCTGCATAGCATTCCATAGACTATTCCTATGGACACTATCATAAGCCTTTTTAAAATCCACAAAAATGTTATGGAGATCTCTTTTATATTCCCAATTTTTCTCGGCTATTTGTCGTAAGATAAATATCTGATCTATTGTTGATCTGTTTTGTCTGAAATCCGCCTGGTAGTCACCTAGTATGTCTTCTGAATATGGTTTTAGTCTATTTAATAATACCGCGGATAGTATCTTATAGCTTGTGGACAGGAGTGATAATCCTCTATAATTTTCACATTGGAACTTGTTTCCTTTCTTAAAGATAGGTATCAATAATGACTCTTTCCAGTCATGGGGTAATTCTTCTGTCCTCCAGATTTTTATTATTAGTTCGTATAGCTTTAGATGTAATGCATGATCGCCTGCCTTTATAAATTCAGCAGAAATTCCATCAGCCCCTGTTGCCTTATTGTTTTTAAGTCGTGTTATAACATATAGGATTTCTCCAAAAGTAGATTCTTCAATTTGTGGTTCACACGTTAGAACCGCTTCCTGCGGGAAAGTGTTACTTGGAGCTTCACAATTTAGTAATTCAGCAAAGTATTCTTTCCATGTGTTACACATTTCCTCATTGGTATTTATCATATTCCCATTTTTGTCTTTTAAACCATATGTGTTGTGTTGGTGCCCTCGTTTCATTGACTTCAGTTCTTTAAAAAACTTTATGGATTCGTTTTTCTGGTGATTAGTTTCCATATCTTTGATGATATTGCTAATATTTTCTCGCTTCTGCTGCCGAACTATTTTTGTAGCCTCTTAACATTCAGTTCTATATTGCTCTTCCTTTTGGATGTTGTTGATGTCATTTAGCCATAGCTGTCTGGCATTCTTTATCCTAATGACTGCTTCTTCACATTTTTGATTAAACCACCTGTTCTTTCTATGCATGGTTAACACACCGAGACATTCTTCTGCGGTAGTTTGAATTGTATTCTTGATGTTCAGCGAAGTTTGGTAAACGCTTTCCTCCAACGGGTTTTGTAGAATTTCAAGTTTACATTTTATTTCATTTGCAAATTTCTCTTTGACTGTATTTTCTTTCCTTAATAATAGAAATAATAATAATAACAAAACCCTAGTATAACAGCCAGTCCCCTTTTGGTTGCCCAATATATTCTACATAGCTAATAACAAGTGTCACTCCATTACCTAATATTACAGAGTCATGTAGTTTTGATATTCGCATTTTGCCCATGCCTTTATAATGCATATCTTTAATATTGTTGCTGTTCTCTGTTAGCCTTTAATGATGTATGTTACTAGCAGAAAGTGAGCAAGAGTTGCAAGATCTAGTGGAAGAAGTGAACTGGCACAGTGCAGAATGTGGCTTAGATATTAACATATAAAAAACAAAAACTATGATAATTAGCAGTGAAGAAGAAAGGTCATCAATGAACATCACAGTAAACGGGCAGATACTAGAACAAGTAAAAAGTTTCTCCTATCTTGGACATATAATAACAGATGATGGAAGACGTGAAATGGAAATTAAAAAAAAGAATAGGAATGTCCGAAAATGCTTTCAACCCCATGAAATCAGTATTAACATCTAGAGAGATTAATAACGCATTAAAGATGAGAATTGTCAAATGCTGCGTATTTTCAACGCTACTGTATGGCTCGGAAGCCTGGACATTGAACAAGTAACTAGAAAGTCGCATAGAAGCCCTGGAGATGTGGATATACAGACGAATATGTTGTATTTCATGGAAACAAAAACAATCAAATGCAGAGGTCCTAGAAAAACTGGGAATGAAGAGAGAGTTGATGAAAGAAATAAAGAGGAGACAAGTGAAATATTTTGGACACGTTAAAAGACATGATACTCTTATAAAAACCATACTGGAAGGCAAGGTTGAGGGCAAGCGAGCAAGAGGTAGACAGCGATACAAGTGGGAAGATAACATCAAGAGATGGACGAACATCAGCCTGACATAATGTACAGTTAGGGCGAGAGACAGACAGTGTTGGAGATCCATTGCAGCCAACCTTCATTGTGGAGACGGCACCTGATTGATTAATTGATGTAGTAGACACCTTGCAGTCTTGACAGACCAAAGTATGTGAGTGAAATGTGGCCAATATTCCATCACAATGTCTGGGCAGAGCTTCAGAGATCATGTGATGCCCAAACGACATGATCCCTCCCTCGGCCTAGTCTTGTGTATTCCAGAGGAATGGGTAACCAATACGTCTGGCACAAGGTAGGCTGCAGACGCTGGCGGCTCAGCGTCAATCCACCGAGACCTCACCACCACGAGCCGGTGGCGAGTTTTGGCCAGACCCTGACACCCAAGGGACCCGGCTTAGAGGCGTTCAGCCATGTCCCACAGGTGAGGGCCTTGTACGTGCCCGGACCATGAGGGCGCGCACATCTGTCATCACAAGTGTCCGGACCTGTGGAAAGCGTGCACTATCGTCAGACTCCCCGCCTGACTTATAGCGGTCCCCGCGACCAGCGGGAATAGGCCCGCCATAGCTACCGCAGGAGATATTTCCTGTCTATTTGCAAGCAAATCTCCCATACCTCCACTGTGCGGATCTCGCGACCAGCGAGAATAGGCCCGCCGGAGATTATGCTCGTCTGCTGCGAACAAATCTCTACCGAGAGACTGAATAAGTAAAGAAACGATAAAAGTAGTGGTATTTCAATTGCGCTTGCGCTCCCACCTATGCTACACCCTTCATGTGTCTTCACAAAGTCGGACTATAGTCAAGCTCATAATTGATGTATGAATGAAATAATGTATAAAAGAGAGTGATAGAAGGGCAGAATGTTAGACGGGCCTGCGTGTCCAATTCTTAACCCTTTAAAAATGAAGTTTGTTCGATTGTTCGTTCTCTTCATCTCTCACCATCTCTCTCTCTCTCTCTCTCTCTCTCTCTCTCTCTCTCTCTCTCTCTCTCTCTCTCTCTCTCTCTCTCTCTCTCTCTCTCTCTCTCTCTCTCTCTCTCTCTCTTTCTTTCTCTCTCAAGTTTTATTGTTAGGTTTGTCTATACTCCATTCTCCCCTCATTCTTTGTCGTTCGGTCATGTCTTTGATTATCTGATCACTCGGAAATGTATCATCTAACTAGCTTCGTCCCAAATCCATGAGAAATAAATTCACAGCAAACACTCTGCTTTCCTCAAAGAGTCTAATTATCACAGCCAAATTTCTCTAGGATAATCTTCCCCATCATGAAAAAGAACAGGGCAACTCAATCACGACAGTTTCTCATCACGCCTCCTTCACACAACAGAGGAACAGCACTCATTTTTACATCATCCAGTTTGTCGTTACCCTACAATTCGCGCGCAATTATTAGTTTTCTTTCCACATCCGCAAACAACTCCTCCACTCGATCCGCTCTCTGCCTAATCTAGACTCCGTCTTTAATTTAGATGCAGTATTTGCACACAGCGATAACACAACTGAACTTTTCTTCAAAATTACTTTTCTCGCTATCTGCAAGGGTTATTGAGAACGGGGCCACACTTGGCTGAACAGTTCAGCCTCACTACATAGATGTGAAGATATCCCTTGGCTGTGTTGAGGGGAAAGATTATACATATTGGCAATTTATAAGTTTATATTGTACGATGTCTTCCTTCTTCGTGTTTGCCATTGTCCAGATAAGGACATGGATTAGTTATGCCGTAACCCAAAGTATATGAGGTCAGAGGTTATGTCAGTGTTCAGTAAATGGACACCTGGATCGTGAAAAGTGGATAAATTTCATACAGCGTGGAAACGCTTGGACTCGCTTCGCGGTCAACAGGAAGCGAGATCCAGAAAAGGGCATTCCAGATGGTGGTTTCGTTGAGTTCGGACCACGCTGTAATAGAGTGATGGCCAACACTGAGCCACTCTTTTAGTGAAGTTTATGCATAGAAAATGTGGTGTAGATGTGTGATCATGTTGCAAAATTGTGTGCACAATTGTGAGTAACTATTTTACAGTGTTTTGAGGAATAGATTGTCGAAATACCCCGCACTCGATTTTAATTATTTCAGTGGGCCTTGATGTATGAAGTTTGACTTATTACAGTGGGCCAAGATCGCCGAGCAGAATGGAAGAGTTCGACTATCAGTCAATTAAAGTAAAGTGCGGAGATGTAAACCACGATGGCGACTTGATGATGATGAAAGTACAACTAATACCCCTAGGCATCAGATCTGCACACCAAACATATAGTCACGCTTATACACCAGAGCGGTCAGGCGCGCTTAGACACCGGAGCGGTCAGCCGCACCGTCGCATGTTGTCTTTTTTATTCTCCTTCCTCCTCCTCAACTTCATTCTCCTCCACCTCATTCTTCGTCCTATATGTTTTCTTCTTCTGTCTGTCTGTTCTATATCTGTCTGTTTGTCTATCTATCTGTCTATTTGTCTATCTATCTTTCTGTCTGTATATCTTACTGTCTGTCTTTCTGTTCTATCTTTCCATTCGTCAATCAGTCCAATTTTGTCTATCTATCGGTTAATCTATATACCTATCTGCCTATCAGTCTGTTATCCTCTATGATTCTCGTTCTCTCTCTCTTTCTCTATCTCACCCTGTTCATTCGTCCATCCACATATCCAATTCATCACTACATGCACCCATACAAACCACCACTTACATATCAATAGGTCTGTCCATTCTTCACTCTCTCGTTTTCTCACTCACCCCCTTCTCTCTCTCTCTCTCTCTCTCTCTCTCTCTCTCTCTCTCTCTCTCTCTCTCTCTCGATTTTGTATTATGTTTGCCTGTTTGCCAGGCTCCCTCCTTGTCTGTCAATCATGTCTTTGACACTCTGGACACTCGAAATATTCCTGCTAACTATGCTCGCCTTATATCCAGGATAAATGCATGCACTACAAACACTCTGCCACTTCAAAGAGTCTAATTATCACAGCCAAATTTCTCCTTAAGATTATCTCCCCCTAAAGTGGTAAAAGAACAGGTCAACTCAATCACGACAGTTTCTCATCACGCCCCCTTCACACAACAGAGGGACAGCATTCATGTTTACCTCATCCAGTTTGTCGTTACCCTAAAATTCGCGCATAATTATTAGTTTTCTTTCCGCAAACAACTCCTCCACTCGCTACACTCTCTGCCTAATTCAGATTCCGTATTTTAATTTAGATGCAGTATTTCCTTACAGTAAAACACAACTGCACTTTTCTCCACACTTATTTTGTTCTCGTTATCAGCAAGGGTTATTGAGGACGTGGCCACGCTTGGCTAAACATTTGTGCCTCACAATATATATGTGAAAATATCCCCTGGCGGTGTGGGAATATATATATAGGTATATATATATATATATATATATATATATATATATATATATATATATATATATATATATATAGGTATATATATATTGACAGTGTATAGGTTTATAACACAGAATGTGTTCTGTTTTCTTGATGCTGTTATTATTCTCCTAACTTCTTTTCCTACTCCTCCTCAACCTCCTCCTCCTCCTCCTCCTCCTCCTCCTCCTTCTTCTTCTTCTTCTTCTTCTTCTTCTTCTTCTTCTTCTTCTTCTTCTTCTTCTTCTTCTTCTTCTTCTTCTTTTTCTTCTTCTTCTTCTTTCTGTTCTGAATGTCCGTCTGATTGTTTACCTATCTGTCTCGCTGTCAGTCGATATCTGAGTCTTTCAGTTCGTCAGTCTTTTGTCTCTCTAAATGTCAGTTTATCTTTCTAACAGTCTACCGTTTCTCTGTTTCACTCTCTCTCATTATCTCTCTCACTCTCTCATGTACTCTCTTTCTCTCTCTCGCTTTCTCTGTACGTCTGTCCAACAGCCCATCCAAATATCTA
>JACEFZ010011232.1:0-97500 GCA_014155875.1 Cepaea nemoralis | reverse complement strand
CGGACGGACGGATGGACGGACGGACGGGCAGACAGACATAGCGATTAACTGGGAGCATTTGTTCACAACATTAAAATAAATAACACGAACGCCTGGAGACAGTAAGTGTTAATCTGTGTCTAAGAGCCATGCAGATTTGTCAAGACAAATGATGTTTCCCTAGTCGATTGGGGCACGTTTTTAAGCCGACAGCACTGGACAAATAAATGTGGGGTTTGTTAAAATTGTCTTTCTTTCCTTATTCCCCTTTTATACCAGTTTCTTCATGCTTCTGCATTCTTATGTGGATGTGTCACCTTTCTTGCTATATTATCTACACGCCGGGGGTTGATTCCTTATGTGACACACACACTCTCCTATCACCTCTTTGTATCCTTTACCTCTGAACTACTATGCTTTTATCTCATACAAACTCTCTGTCTATCTCTCTCTCCTTTAGTCTCTCTATCCCTCACTCGGTGTGTGTGTGTGTGTTGCTATGCGCTATCTATCTATCTATCTATCTATCTATCTATCTATCTATCTATCTATCTATCTATCTATCTATCTATCTATCTATCTATCTATCTGACTATCTATCTGTCTATCAACCTACCTACCTACCTACCTGTCCGGCCGTCTGTCCGACTGCATGTCTGTCTGTCTGTCTGTATGTCTGTCTCTCTGTCTGTCTGTCTGTCTGTCCCATTATTTCTCTATTCTGTGCAATTACCTGCCTCTAGGCCGCCCACATACTTTGTACCGCGCTTCACTCTATCTTCCTGTGACCTCCTCTGTCTCTCGGTGCCCCACTCTGTACAGTGCTACTACTTTGTCTGCTGCCATCTCTGTCTCTCTGTGTCCCACTCTGTACAGTGCTACTACTTTCTCTGCTGCCATCTCTGTCTCTCTGTGTCCCACTCTGTACAGTGCTACTACTATCTCTATCTTCTCTCATTCTCTGTGTCCCCACTGTGCGTGCATCTCTCTACACCTATATATCTATATATTACCCTCGGCATTTCTATGTCACGTCTTTCTCTGTACTGAAAAGTTGTTTGTCTCCAAGTCTCCCATTGTCTCTGTAAATGTGTGACATTTTATTTCTCTGTACCTTCCCTCTTTCACTCTGTGCCCCACTCCTTATGCGCTGCTACAACTCGTGCTCTGTGTCTGCTCTTTCACGCTGTGCCCCACTCCATACTTTGCTACTACTGCTCTTTCTGTGCCACTACCCCCTCCCACCCCCACCCCCCAATCCCCTTTTCACTCTGTGTCCTATTCTATACCGTGCTACCACCACTCCTTTTGTCTCTCTTTAAGATGCCATACAATCTTTATGTGCTAACACCCCCGCCCCTCTCTATCGCGCTCTCTCTCTCTCTCTCTCTCTCTCTCTCTCTCTCTCTCTCTCTCTCTCTCTCTCTCTCTCTCTCCAGCTCTCTCAAAAATAATCTAGTGTAATAAACATTCTTCTAACAGTGGCACGGTATAACTTCATTCATTATGTGCTATGTCGGTAATCGTGGGCGGTTATGTTTCGTCATCCACCAGAATCGTGGATCAGCTGTGTGTTTTTTATCCCAAACATGCCATGTGGTCAAGCCACCCAGGTATTTACTTCTCCGCCTTCCCCCTGTTCTTTTCCACGAAGTCTTGCCAGTTGTACCAAGTTCTGTAGTTTATTTCTTCTCATAACATGCATATAAAAATGTGACTGTCTATGTCTAATTTCCCCTATCAGTTTCCTTCTTTCATTTGCCTTTTGTAGGACTTGCTCATTGGTTTTTCTGTTTGTCCATGGTATTCGTTGCATTTTCTTTAGAAACCCTATTTCCACTGCGATTAGATGCTTTTCAGCTTGTCTTCTCATCGTCCAGGATTCACATTCATATAAAAGTGCAGGTTCTATGTAACACTTCAACACTCATTTTTTGTTGTTGATGTTGTTGTTGTGTGTTGTTGTTGTTGTTGTTGTTGTTGTTGTTGTTGTTGTTGTTGTTGTTGTTGTTGTTGTTGTTGCAACTGACATCTTTGCTTTTGGTCAGTATGTTTTTTTTCATCTTGCAAAAGGCTACCTTCACCATGGTGATTCTTGTTCTTATCTCTTCAAGGCATCTCCCATCAGACTGTTACGACTGTTCGGAGGTAGTTGAACCGATTTACTTGTTTAAGAATATTCCCATTTATCTTTATACTACATTGTGATATTTCTGTATTCTTACAATTTAATTTTAACTCTAGTTGTTCACTGTACAATAACCGTATCTATTAAATGTTGCAGAACATGTTCATTGTCTGCAATTAATATCTGCCATGCGCAAACCAAATGATATTGATGTTATATCCCAAAATGATTCCTTTGATATCTTCTAAATTTCTATAAAAATTATTCATAGAATTATAATAGCTTTGTCAAAATATTGATATTAATTAGTGATTATTTCAAATTCCCATGCGTTTTAATGCACATGTTGTTGTTGTTGTCTAAAAATAGCTTTATAAATGATGTATGGATGAAATAATGTATGACAGCAGAAAGATAAGAAGGGCGGAATGTTACACGGGCCTGCGTTCATAATTCTTAACCGTTTGAAAATAAAATTCGTTCGTTTGTCCTGTCACTGTAGGCCACACCCCATCCCTCTACCTTACTCTCTCTCTCTCTCTCTCTCTCTCTCTCTCTCTCTCTCTCTCTCTCTCTCTCTCTCTCTCTCTCTCTCTCTCTCTCTCTCTCTCTCTCTCTCGGTCTCGCGTCGTCAAACATAACAACCTAAGACAACAAACATAACTCCTCGACAAACATGCACGCGGAAGTATCACGATTTCATCAATCATGCCTATAATGTCCACATAAGGAGGTTTAACAATCCATTGATCACTTCCAAAGAAAGTTTTGCCCACACACATCTCAATCAAGATCACGACGTGCAAGAAACTCTAGCCATCAAGACAACCTCATCATCATAATCAGCTTAGCTTTCACAATATCCGTGCGCTCTTTTTGTGCTATTCACACGCATAAGCTCTTTTAATGCATTTTCCCTACCGCTATAGAGTAATGGCGCGCATGACTGCACAATATTAAAATATGCCTCGTATGTCAGCATGGCCGAATGGATAAGAACCCAGTGTGCTTATCCCGAGGTAAGGGGTTCAACCGCTACAGTTGGACTAAAATGTTGATCTATCTTCCTTGAATTGGGGACGTAAATTACAAGTATCTCTGAAGTCGGCGTGGGTTCACCTTATAGCGAGGGACACTGTTAATAGGCAAAGCAAATCCACACACACAATTCAGTCCAGCACGACTAGAAGCAGTGTGTGTAAACTACACTTAAGTTCAACGCCAGCCAGCGCACAAGAAAAAAAATATGCCTGGAGGCGGGACCGTTTTGTTACCACGTGTTTCCGGCGTCGACTCAGTATAATATATGCCTGGAGGCGGGACCGTTTTGTTACCACGTGTTTCCGGCGTCGGCTCAGTATAATAGCACAGAAATCAGTTTATTTCCAACCATTAGTGAGTGTTGGGTACTTCATTTTTAATTCACCGCAAACGAAGAAATTCCGGGAGTTTCCGGTGAAATTACGTGACTGTCAACTGTCATTTAAACTGTCATTTACTGCCAATATAGTACCTTGCGGTGTATGCCAGAGGGGTCTTTGAACCTGAGGAATAAAGGCCGCCTGGCTAGTGCAGTCGCCGCGAACTGAGTAGGTTAAGATTTTCTGTTTGCCCCCATAAAAAAATCCCACACCTTACCGAGGGATCGAACCCGAGTCTCCAGAAAGAGAGTCTGGCGTTCTAGCCACTCGGCCAGAAGTGACATCAGGGTGATATCATAGTGGTTAGTAAGTGTGCATTTAATAATTACAGCACATAAATATAATTGCTTTCTCTAGTAGAAGGCAAGCATATGCTATTGCGTAATGCATTTATTGAAGTAAAGAATCAAATAAATAGAATGTATTGTCGATCACTTCCGGTTGAGTGTGTGGTGGACTGCTAGACCGATCGATGGACGCAATAAATGTAAGACCTTCACTGTCGTCGGAGTGTATATCCATATATTGTGCTACTCGTCTTATCTTGTGTATGTCCCATCTGTGTGCGCTCACATTTGATTTATATGGGGGGTCAGTTTGCGAAAACAATGACATTCTGTTTTGAACATTGTGCGATGGTCTTGGCAATCGACTTGCCATTGTACGGAGAGAAACCGAGCCAGACTGGTTCAGGCCCAGTACAAAGAAGTCAGCCCTCTCGACTTGAGTACTTTGTTTACAACTTGTTGTTTGTCCATCAAGAATGATGATGACCATTCATTTCATCCGGAGGGGTTGAAGGTGTGGAGCCGTGGGTTCTAAGATGGCTGATAAGGCCTATTTTGGCTCGAAATGTTCTTTGACAATGTGGGCAAAGAATGCTTGACGTCTCTGGAGGAGGATTTCCTGCAGTGGTTTTTCTGTCCTGCCTTTTCTTCACAGCTCTTGCAGTCCTGGTTGCCTCACATATGACTGCACCTTTGCGCAATGATGCACGCCACGAATTTCGGTCTCTGGCTGCAGCCTCCCAGGTGTCATGATGAATTCCAAAAGCATTCAGTGAAATTTTCAGAGTGTCTTTAAAACGTTTCCTCTGGCCACCTTGGGAGCGTTTACCACAACGCAGTTCGCTGTAAAAAATTCGTTTAGGGAGCCTGTGATCTGGCATGCGAGTCAAGTGACCAGCCCAGCGAATCTGATTCTTCATCAGTAGAGTGTGGATACTGGGCATGGATGCTCTTTCTAGGACTTCAGTGTCTGGAATCTTGTCTTGCCATTTAATCTTCAGTAGCTTCCTTAGGCAGACTGTGTGGAAGTGGTTTAATTTCCTAGCGTGTCGCTGATAAACAGTCCAGGTTTCACAAGCATATAGCAGTGTGGATAATACAACTGCTTTGTAGACTTTTAGCTTTGTTTGCAGGCTTATTCCAGTTCTGTCCCATACATTCTTGTACAGTCTGCCAAAGGCTGCACTGGCCTTGGAGATTCTTGCATTCACTTCGTCATCGATTGTGGCAGCTTGTGACACGGTGCTGCCAAGATAGGTGAATTTGTCCACAACACTTAGTCTATGATCATTCACTTTGATATTCGGCACAGTGTGATTATTCCCTGGAGCTGGCTGGTACATAACTACAGTCTTCTCCAAGTTGATATTGAGCCCAAAGTTGGCACAGGCATGTGAGAAAGCTGAAACATTATGTTGCATGTCCGCCTCTGAGTTGGCGTATAGAGCGCAATCATCAGCAAACAGGAGCTCTCTGACGGTGTCCGCTGTTAATTTTGGTTTTAGCTTTCAGCCTTCTGAGATTGAATAACTTTCCATCCATACGGTAGTTGATGTCTATTCCAATGTCGTCGTTCTCGAAGGCATTCATCAACATGGCTGAAAACATGAGGCTGAACAGTGTTGGTGCCAGGACACATCCTTGCTTCACTCCATTGGTGACAGGAAAGGGTTCAGACAGTTCACCATTTTCCTGTACTCTTGCCTGCATGCCGTCATGAAATAGCCGCACTATTTGGACAAACTTTCGTGGACAGCCATATTTTGCCATAATCTTCCACAGTCCTTCTCTGCTGACTGTATCAAAAGCCTTGGTAAGGTCAATGAAAGTGGAGAACATTTCGCAGTTCTGTTCCTGACATTTCTCTTGCAGCTGCCTTGCAGCGAAAATCATGTCAACAGTTCCACGTTCTTTTCTGAAGCCACATTGACTCTCAGGAAGAAGACCTTGATCGAGATGGGCTGTGAGGCGATTGAGAAGAATTCTGGAGAGTATCTTCCCTGCAATTAAAAGCAAGGAGATGCCTCGGTGGTTGTCACAGGATTGGCGGTTTCCTTTTCGTTTGTAAAGGTGGACTATTGAAGCGTCCTTAAAATCTTGTGGCATGGTCTCGTTCATCCATATGTTTGTGAAGACTTGGTGAAGCTGCTCTGTTAGGACCGGCCCACCTGCCTTGTATATCTCTGCTGGGATGGAGTCAGGACCAGGTGCCTTGCCGCTGGAGAGTTGCTGGATGGCTTTGTTTACTTTCACTATGGTTGGCAGGTCATCAAGTGTCTCATTGGTGGGAACTTGAGGAAGGCAGTTGATGGTTTCATCATCGAAGAAGGAAGTTGCATTTAAGATTTTGCTGAAATGCTCTGTCCAGCGTTGAAGGATTTCTTTCTTATCGGTGACCAATGTTCCCCCATCTGCACTGAGGAGGGGAACTATGCCTGGTGATGAAGGACCATAGACCGCTTTCAGTGAGTCGTAGAATTTTTTCATATCATGTCTGTCAGCAAAGCCCTGAATTTCATCAGCTTTGCTGCTCAGCCAGGAGTCCCGCATGTGCCGAAGTTTCCGCTGCACTACTCTCTGAATGTTCTTGAAAGCATCTTTTTTTTATGTTGACTTTGGGTCATTCAAATGTGCTTTGAGGAGAAGATGTTTCTCGGCCAGCAATTGGTTGATGTCTTCGGAATTTTCATCAAACCAGTCTTTATGCTTTCGGGGGGCTGGACCCAGGATTTCCATAGCAGTGTTGTAAATTGATATGTGACGTTGGATGAAGAATGACTTGCGCGATGACTTGGATTAAAGTGAGGAAGAGTTGCGCAATTCGTCGACCTCACTCTCTCGCCTGAGTCCATCTGTGTCCAGTGGCAAGACAAGTCGAGACGATTGGAGACGAATACAGGTGCAGTGGATGACCAGGGCGCTCTACGTGCCTTGCCGTGCTCATTACGTTCCACAACGCTTTGCAGGTAAACGCCGTCTTGCCCTTTGAATCAGGAATGATTTCTTCCGCACAGTCTGCCGAATCCTGTCTTCACATGCTGGGTAGGCATACCCTAGTTTACCTCTTGGTTTGACACCAAATCGGATACCCATGCCTGGTTTAGCCAGCCTCTCACAGCTGTTGCCCGGAGGGTGGCCGCTGTCGCATGCTGACAGCTACTAGGAGCCACAGGCACGAGCTGGGTGTCAGGCTTGGACCAGTGGGGGATGGATCCTGAAAGGACATGAGAGTCATCCTTACCAAAGGTGCTACCAATGCCTGACACCCCGTACCCCCCTGATTTACAACATACACTGAAGTCAGCCCTCTCGACTTGAGTACTTTGTTTACCCCATACAATGACGTCGGCCCTATCGGCTTGACTACTTTGTTTACCACATACACTGAGGTCAGCCCTCTCGACTTCAGGACTTAGTTTACAATATACAATGACGTCCGCCCTATCGGCTTGAGTACTTTGTTTACCACATACAATGACGTCCGTCCTATCGACTTCAGTGCTTACCACATACATGAACTCTGCCCTATCGGCTTGAGTACTTTGTGTACTACATACAACCGGTGCTATGGCAAAGAGGTTTCGAACGCAATTCATAATCCCGCATTCCGAGCTCGAAGCACAGCTGCGTGCGATTTAGAAGTAGAACGCCTTGCCCTAGTATTAATTCAATGGTATATTCAAGTTTCTTTGTTTTATCGTCTTTAATAGCCAATCCTCTTCAATATTCAGCTCTTGAAGTATGGATGCATTTGTTCGTTTCTTTACCCAAGATATTCTTTGAAATCCATCTATAACATTTATATTTAAAGGCATTTATTGCGCTGTTCAGCTTGTTCGTATGTTTCCAGGTCTTACAGGCGTATATAGCAAACTACTGAACGTAAACTTGCCAATAAATTATAAACAGCCAAAAATGCTGGCGTTGACTGCGTTGTCCTGTAAAGAATATGCAATTACCTTTTTTACCACATACACCTGGTAAGACAGACAATCCCAAACGCCAGGTGGGAGACAGACACCTGTTTGAAATCCCGTAGCTCTCTACGTGACACTTGAATAGGAAGTTGTCTATCAGGATATAGATTATACTTGTTTCATATTTAAATAACACACCTGCATTTTGTTTAGATAAAATAGGCTAGCATGTATTTGTATTCTTTGGCATCCTTAACATTCCTTCAAGATGAACTCTTACAACGCCACAAGCCACTTGAGGTAGAACATATTTAATTAAGTGAATATCTTTCTGTGTCGGATTGTCTGATTATTGCATTGCTCATGTTGTCTTTACATCAAATAAAACCACGATACATTAGAGTTTATTGTAGCTAGTTCTATTGCCTCCTTCTTCTAAATGTACTATTTATTTAGGGTTCGTGTTAAACTTACTATTATATCATATGGGTACTTTTATGTATTGTCGAGTTATCTGCCGGTATTAAGCATACTGTTTAGTAGGGTATTTTTTAAACATGCTATATGTAATTAGGTAGTTAGTTATTTGCACTTTACGGGACGTCGCAGGCAACCCCAGAATCTTTTTCACTGTCTGCGATATCTTGGCAAGTTTACGTACAAAAGTTTACCATTGCTTTCTCAACGACAGGTATCCATACCATTTTATTAACAACCCAACGCAATGCGGTCTGCTGCCAAAATTCGCTTTCGGCTGGTCGCCCTGCGACAGAGACCGAGCCATATAGGATAAAACCCGGGTTAATGAAGTCTTTCTGGTGATTGCTAATTCTATCGACGATGAACTGTATTTTTCGTAGAGGACTTTTGTGTTGGTATTCTGGCGGCGGCATTATGCCCAGTGAACCTGTGCGGGCACATTGCTTGCCGATACTCCTGTCTGTTCTATTGTTCACATAGGGCAGTGAGGAGCATTTTGTGTGATATCCACTGGCACAGGAACGGAGCATAATGGAGACGACCTGTTGCCATGAAGTTGGAACCGCGACTAACTAACTAACTAACTAACTAACTAACTAACTGACTAACTAACTGACTGACTGACTGACTGACTGACTGACTGACTGACTAACTAACTAACTAACTATCTAACTGACTGACTGACTGACTGAATGACTGACTGACTGACTGACTGACTAACTAGGGTACTTTTACGTACTAGTCGGGTTGTCTCGCTATTTTACGCATAGTAACTAAATAGTTTTTGTACTTGTATTTACTATAGTGGTTACCGTCCGATTTTAGCGATTCAGTGCCATACAAAAACTAGGGTTCGATCAAACATAAATGGATGGCGGAATATGGGACGTGTCACAGTTATGACTTTAAAATTGTTAATTTGATAGCGGGCATGCTGTATTATAACGCAATGACAGGGTTTCGGTGCTTGGCAGATAAGAGAATTTGCTTAAGACAACTAATTATTCCATGACATCTAATGAGTTAAACATACTTTATTACATAATGTCGAAATAAACGCAAAGCGGTCTGTTTCCAACCGCATGCAGCTTATTTTGAATCATCCGTTTGTTGTGGAATTATGAAACCGCGCGTCTTACAACACACTATGCCGCAGCGAAGATTAAATCTCTATTGATGAATGTTTATTTGTTGTTTTGAGAAGGCAGAAATATATGCGGGCAGCAACTACTACACTCGCGTTACCATCATATCGTCTTCTTCTAGCACAGATCTACCAAATACTGGACTTCGCCTACAGGATGGTATAAGAGTTGAAACAGATTAAGGAGAAGAAATACCAGACCGTGCCTGTTTAATTGAATGATGGAGCTCCAGCCATGAGGGATATGATCTGTCTGACGGCGTAATTAAGCTGAAGCAATGTAGGCACATACCTGCAAGTTGTACTAATCTGGGCCCGCCCATAGGGCAACTCCCCTTGATGTAATTATGTCAGAGAAAGACCAGAGGCTGGTCGTTAATATTGTCTGGATGGAGGTCGTACTGGTTCTGCTAGCTCAGTTGATCTCAACCTTTTTTGGCCCATACCCTCCTTTACCATGTGTTCAGAATGTCATCCCCCCCCCCCCTTCCACCCCCTCCCTCGAATTTCCTGCCTATAAATCCCCCACCCTTACACAGTATACATAAAAATGGAAGTTAAATTAATAACGCATACTAGAACAAGTCTAGACATCTACATAAAACGTGATTTGCGGGTCTACTTAGTTATAAAACGAATTTCATTAGGGCGAGAAGTACAGAACTGTAAAACTTAGAGGGAAAAAAAACCATATCATATAACTGGTTCTTGTATTAATGCGATCTTGAAATAATCTTAATTCCCCTCCCCTCCCCACCCCACCCCCACCCCGGAAACCCTAAAGTTCGCCCTGGGGTGAATTCCACACCGGTTGAGAACCACTGTGCTAGCTCGAATACGTGTAGGGCAGTCAGGCATTCTGGTAAGTGTTTGTGAAGCTAGAGCAATAAATATGACAGTATTAATTGATATAGGCAGACCCAGATACATCACGCAGGGGAAAAACTAGATGATACAGGACACAATAAACAACAGTTAGTAGATATTAGAGAATATACTTTTTTGTTGTTGTAACATCTTGCGTACTAGATCTAGAAGTCTTCCCAACCTTCATATAGCATAGTCATCAGTATATATAGATCTTTTTTTCTACAGTCGGTGTCGTTGGTGATCATTTCTGTTCACAACCTTCTGTCTCTTGTGCTGGCAATCATTCATAAAACCGACGTTTCTCCATGTCATGCAGTCAAACTTCCCAGCATCTTCTCTCTTGGTCCCCCCCCCCCCTCCCACCTCTCTAGCTCTCCAACCTTCCCGTTGTAACGACACACTCCAGCTTTCCTCTTCTTTTGACATGCCCAACGAATGCGGTCAAACTTCTCCTGAAGGGAGTAACCAGTTCTCTTTGTGAGTTAACCTTTTTTCTTCCAAAATATCTTCATTGCTCTTTTTATCTATCTACGGTATCCTCATCATTCGTCAATAAAACCACACCCTTATAACTTCCACACAATACATCAATCGTCTGCTAATTGTAAATGATTTGCCTCCGTACATCAGGATTGACTCAGTATAGCTCTCAGGAACACTTTCCTTCACCTCGATTGACAAAAATAAATTGCAGAAAATGTCTTGTTTCGCGAAATGTTTCCTTTCCTTGCGCTATTCAATATTTAACTTCATTAATAAATATTTCATCTGATGTTATATAGGGTGTATTTTTAATGACTGTGCAGTGTTTGTAAATATTGCCTGTCTAAGTTTTGTATTCACCCTCTGTAGAGTTCATTCACCATAATAGGTAAATACAAAATTTGGACCGGCAATATTTTCAAACACTGCACTGTCATTAAAAATTCACCGTGTACAAGTACCCAGGTACTTAAATATTCGACATGTTTCAGATTGGTTTAATTCACTTTTGGTGTTGCATTTTGGGTATAGTTTTTCTTTGTAATAGCCATTGCTTCTATTTTTGTTCGTGTTATTTAGACTGCGTCATTTGTTTTGGCTTTCTTTTGCAATTATATCGTTGTATATAATGATAGGGAGTTTTGTTTATGTCTGGGAACTCTTCTACATTATCGTTTACTAGTGTATTGATAATTGTTGGTGATAGTATTAAGTCTTGTGGGATTCCGTATTCGTGTATTTACGTTTCCTATATTCCTAGTCACATCTGTGGCTTTACTCCAGGGAGTCTAACCCCTACAGGGATTGTATTTGCATTTACAAATCACATTTGGAGCATGACGTCACGCTCTCTGTTCAATTGCGAATATTGTCTTTGTTATATTTAATTATGGTGCATATAAACCGCAGACAGCAGAGCAGAGATAGGACAAGTCCTAAAACCGGGAGAAATTGATTTGGTTTTGATCATACTTGCTAGTAATTGATTCTGTCTGTTCGCGAGAATCCGAGGTCGTCTTGGATGTTATAATGATTGCTTCCGAAGGGGAGACAATTAGATCAAATATAAAACTGTTTTGTAGGAGATTGAGCTGTTTGGGAATAATAGATATAGATACAGGGTAAGAATGGACCGGGTCAACGGGAAATATAGACACAGATGCAGGGTTAAGAATGGGTCCATTAAAAGGGACAAATAGATAAGGGGATAAGAATGGGGGGGGGGGGGGAGTGAACGGGGCATATAGATGCAGGGATAAGAGTTGAGTAAGTGAAAAGGGCAAATAGATACAGGGATAAGAATGGGCCACCCCCCCCCCCCCCCCCCCCCCCCCCCCCCCCCCCCCAGTGAAAGGGACACATAGATATAGGGTTAAGAATAGGCCAAGACAAAGTGCGTGTGTTGCACTATTCTATGAAACATGACGATACACGATAGAATGTTTTAAATGTGGCTTTCATGAATTGTACAAAGAAAGACGCCTGTGTTACTACTATGATTAACAGCCAAGAAAATTTATTCAATTGTAGATCGAGCTTATGTAGTAGGATTTTCTTTGACTTGTGTCTATTCTAAGCCACGGCATAATGAACGTTTGTTTCCACTCCTCCTTTCAACATTATAAATGTCTCACAAATATCTAGCTATTAATATAAATAAATTATACATTTTATGAGACTGGGTAAACAAATTTTTGGAAAATCTGAGTAAATCTTTTGCAATACGTTTCTGTCACTGCATGGCATAAGGAGACTACTTAAATGTTATGTAGCTGTTTTTTTTTTTTCCACGGCAGTGAGTATTGAGACGTGAATGAACAAAACGAACGAACGAACAAACATTATTGTCAAAGAGTAGGAAATTGGGCACGCAGTCCCGTCTTACATTCGGCCCTTCTAACCACTGATCTTTCATACAACTATTATTTATTTCGCATGTTATTCAGGTACGTAGGACTAGTTTAGAAGCAGCGTAGATGTGCTTCGTGGGACTAATTTTGTGAATACCCGGGACTGACAGAGTAGCTAACAACATGCTCATAAAAGTAGATCATTTAGGTACAACTACAAGAAATAGACAAACAGCATTCTTTGACCATGTGGTGAGAAACGTAGCATTGGAAAATATCGTGACGACTGGATAGATGAGTGAGGAAAGGGGCACAGGCTCAGAGAGAGAGAGAGAGAGAGAGAGAGAGAGAGAGAGAGAGAGAGAGAGAGAGGGAGAGGGATATTGATGGATGGACAGAGACGGTGGCAAGGAGGAGTAATAAAAGTAGATCCAGAACAACAAGATTCAAGATCTACGTAGAGTCGTGAAAGTCTATGTCCGTTCGCAGGCCACATGATAATGATAATGATCTTGGTCATAGATCTATTTTTATCTATATATCTCGTTCATGTTCCATATGACATGGTAGCACTCTCTTTGTTACAATCAGTAATCGTGACATTGAAACGTGGACAATGAGCAGACAAGCTGAAAAACTAATAGCAGTGAATATCTGGTTTCTGAGGAATGTGTACAGAATACAATGGACAGACAGAAACACCAATGAGCAATTTCCAGAAGAAACAAATGAAAACAATAAACTGGTTAGAGAAATATGACTTAGACAGTCATGATTTTTGGGCACGTATGAGAGGAAATAAATTAGAGAACTTGGCAACATCTGGCAAGATTGAAGGGAAAAGAACAAGGGAATAGTACATGTGTATGACTTGGCCACATGGTATGGTCTAGACATGAACACAGGGCTGATCCACGAATCTGGTGATCTTGTGAGATGGCGAAGCATGACCCCCACGCTCATCAAGCCGCATGATGATGATGATGATGATGATGATGATGATGATGATGATCTGTGTGAGTATGTGTGTATGCATGTGTGTACACATCTATGTGTATGTGTGTGTGTGTGTTTGTGTGTTTATACTACGCGTATCTTTGAGTCTGTGACAAACTAAGAAATTGGTTAAATAATAACAATGCAATGGTTGCCAGTAATATCGCGAATGAAGATAATTACAACAAGTCAAGAAAAGTCATCTTATATGCATTCCCTAAAATACAGAAATGCCTACAGCATGCTGAACTTCTCAATAGACTGACTGCGTTACAGTGGTCGGGAGAAAGTCACTACCTGCAACATTTATGACTGCGTTACAGTGGTCGGGAGAAAGTCACTACCTGCAACATTTATGACTGGCAATAAATACCTAGTTTATCCAACATCCCACTTTATTCGTTTTGCTGGAGATTTCCTGATATCCCTCATTTCCTGCCCTACAATGTTGGCATTCCGTCCTAAATTTTGTGCCATTTTTATTTCACATTTTTACTGTAACGAGTACAGGTCGTTTCCTAATTGCTTGATTCATACTGACAGGGGGAGGTAAGAGCTGTAATTAGTTCACAGGGGCAACTCGTGTTTCTTCTGTGATGTCAACAAGTATTTCTAAACGAAGAATGACAAATAATGATTCCTAGAAATCAGCATCAGCATGTGCTCTGCCAGCTGGTGTAGGCAATCATGTCTCTCCACAGATTTCGGTTCTTGATGCTCTGGATGAACTCTGCTGGTGATATATCTCCATGCCAGCGGCTCAGTTCAATTAACATTTCTCCTCGTCTGCTTCATCTACCCCTCTAATCTTTATGGTGGTCATGATGTTTTCCAGTGTTTATCTTTTCATCGCATGACTAGAGAATGATATTTGTCTCTTTCGCAGAGTAGTATGTTCAGGTTCATTTGCCTCTCCGTAGAATTGTTGTTAGTTACTCTAGCAGTTCAAGGTATTAGCGTAGGAAACATATCCCTATTGCTACCAAGCTCGCCCTGATGTCTTCATTCATGTGTCCAGATTCACTGCCATACACTAAGATGGTTCTGTATAAGCTCTCTTTCTGATATTCAGTGATAGCGACTAATGCATAAGATACTTTTCATTTTCTGAAATGCAATGTTTGCTCCATTTAATCTCTGTTATGAATCTTCTATTTGATGTTATGCAGTCTGGAATTATGTGATAAGCGGCACACTTTTTTCGTTTCCTTCATTTTGTTTTTATTGTTCTCATTTTTTTTGTAAAATTTACTTTTTCTGGTTTTATGCCTCAATGTAGTCACTGTAGTGTCATCATCGTGAATGTATTCCTTTCTTGTATTTGTTTGCTGATGAAGGCTGGTCGCCGCAACGCCTTATGTTTTCCGTAATTGTATTCGGTAAAGCTGCATTAGTCCGTTGTCTTTTATATTCTTTACAATACCTATACAGACTAGCACATAAATGCTATAATATTTATTTAAACCCGTATTCCTCTCTATAGCTGGTTATTCAGTTCATATACAGTAGCAGTGTGTGGTTACAATCCTCGGGAGAATAATGTGGTGGCTTTACCTGATCGTCCATGTTCACATAGATGGTTTATGCCCCCTGTCTGTGTCAACAACACCCATTTAGTTGACAAGTCACTACCCTGGTGTACCTGGGCAAAGAGTTGTCTACTCATACCGGTAGATAATCCACTTGTGCAGGTGGATACTCCACCTATCCCGGTGGATAATCCACTTATTTCTGTTGATACGCAATTTATAGGATAGTGGATGCTCTACTTATTCTGGTGGATACTCTACTTATTCCGATGGATACTCCATTTATTCCGGTGGATACTCCACTTATTCCGGTGGATACTCCACTTATTCCGCTTGAAACTCAACTTATTCCGGTGGATACTAAACTTATTATGGTGGATACTCCACTTATACCGGTGTATACTCCACTTTTTCTGGTGGATACTCTACTTATTATGGTGGATACTTCACTTATTCCGCTGGATACTCCACTTATTATGGTGGATACTCCACTTATTCCGCTGGATACTCCACTTATTATGGTGGATATTCCAAGTATTCTGCTGGATACTCCACTTATTATGGTGGATACTCCACTTATACTGGTGTATACTCCACTTATTCCGGTGGATACTCCACTTATTATGGTGGACACTCTACTTATTCCGGTGGATACTCCACTTAGTCTGCTTGATACTCCACTTATTCCGGTGGATACTCCACTTATTCCTGTGGATACTCCACTTATTCCGGTTGATACTCCACTTACTCCGCTGGATTCTAAACTTATTATGGTGGATACTCCACTTATACCGGTGTATACTCCGATTATTCCGGTGGATACTCCACTTATTATGGTGGATACTCCACTTATTCCGCTGGATACTCCACTTATTCCGCTGGATACTAAACTTATTATGGTGGGTACTCCACTTTTACCGGTGTATACTCCGATTATTCCGGTGGATACTCCACTTATTATGGTGGATACTCCACTTATTCTGCTGGATACTCCACTTATTATGGTGGATACTCTACTTATTCCGGTGGATGCTCCACTTATTCCGGTTGATACTCCACTTATTCCGCTTGATACTCCACTTATTCCGGTGGATACTCCACTTATTCCGCTTGATACTCCACTTATTCCGGTGGATACTACACTTATTCCTGTGGATACTCCACTTATTCTTGTGGGTACTCCACTTATACAGGTGTATACTCCACTTATTCCGGTGGATACTCCACTTATTCCGGTGGATACTCCACTTATTCTTGTGGGTACTCCACTTATACAGGTGTATACTCCACTTATTCATGTTGAAACGCCACTTATTCCGGATAAAACTCCTCTTATTCCGGTGAATATTCCACTTATTCAAGTTAATACTCCGCATATTCCGGTTAATACTCAACTAATTCCTATTGATACTCCACTTATTCTAACAGCGGAAACTCAATCCCATAAACTATGTTTGCCAAACATTCGCCCATTGACCGCCCTCTTCCACCGGTAGGTGTTGTTTGGAGTGTCCTGTCATCTACCTGAGGACCTGTTGGCATTTCCCATTGGTCCCAATAATGTATACAGAAAGTGAGTTAAGGACCCCATCGAACACCCCTAAATATACCGGTACCAGGAATGTCAGTAAGTAATGCCTTCAACAAGTGAATAGGTACAATTATCTCGGAACAGTAATAACATCTGATGGGAGATGCCTTGAAGAGATTAGAACAAGAATCGCCATGGCAAAAGCAAGATGAAAAACATACTGACCAATAAAAAGATGTCAATTGAAACGAGAAAAAGAGTGTTGAGATGCTACATAGAACCTGTACTTTTATATGGATGTGAAGCTTGGACAATGAGCAGTCAGACTGAAAAAAAAAACATCTGATGGCTGTAGAAATGTGGTTTCTGAGGAAAATGCAAAGAATACCATGGACAGCCAGAAAGACCAATGAACAAGTCCTTCAAGAAACAAATGAAGATCGTAAACTGATTAGAGACATTAGACGTAGACAGTCACAATGTTTTGAGCATGTTATGAGAAGAAATGATATGGAGAACTTGGTGACAACTGGTAAGATCGAGGGGAACAGACCAAGGGGAAGACCTAGAAGCAAGTACCTGGATGGCTTGGCCTTGTGGCATAGTCGAGACAGAAACACGGAGCTGATCCACGACTCTGGTGATCGAGTGAGATGGCAGAACATGACCGCCCACGCTTATCGGCATGGCACATGATGGATGGATGGAATGCCTCCTATTTAATTGTTTTCTATGTAAATAGTTTATCGGTGTGCAATTTTTTAATTTAGCGGGATTCTTCATCCACTCTTCCACACTATGTATCACTATCACCCTGGTTCAGTCACTGCTTGCGCAACAGTAACGGTTTTACAATGGCCACCAAAAACGTTCGGCTAAAGCAACGTAGTGTCAAAGAATTCCTCAATGCTGAAGGCGAGACCCTGATTCGTATCCACGAACGTTTCAGTATCGCTTATGGAGATTTAACAGTTAATGTTAGCACTGTCCAACGTCGAGTATGTCGTTGTGAAGAATCTGAAGTAGGTAAATCCTCATTGGCTGATGCAAAGCAGATTGACCGTCCATTAACCGCATTAACTCCACACAACATTCATCGAGCTGATGACATCATTCGTGGTGACCGTCAGGTAACACTGGATGAGCTGTGTTCCATGTTGTCCATAAGTAAAGTCAGTTCCCAGACCATCATTAAAGACCTGGGTTATTCTGGTGATCGTGTGAGATGGTGAAACATAACCGCCCACGCTAATCGGCATGGCACATTATGATGACGACTTTATTTTCTGTATATATAAATTATATATAATATAGTTCCATAACATGGGTACAGGTACGGGTAGTTCTGTATATATAAATTATCTATAATATAGTCCCAGGTACGGATAGTTCTGTATATATATAAATTATCAATACTATAGTCCCAGGTACCGGTAGTTCTGTATATATAAATTATCTATAATATAGTCCCAGGTAAGGATAGTTCTGTATATAAATTATCTATAATATAGTCCCAGGTACCGATAGTTCTGTATATATAAATTATTTATAATATAGTCCCAGGTACGGATAGTTCTCTCACACATACTGCAGGTCGGAGAGATATATAATCTTACCTGATTAAGTGCAATGAGGTGATTAATAGTCTTAGACATCTTCCCTTATCTGCCATTGGCTTATATACAATAGCTTTCCTGCAACCCCCGTTATTTCGAGATATAATACAGCATGTATGCTACCATATTAACAACTTTTAAATCATAACTGTGACTCACCACTATTTCCCATTTTCCGCCATCCATTTTTGTTAGGTCAAAACTTCTAAGTGCTCAGCTCTTCTTGTTGTACCTTTCCTTCGAATATAATCTTAGAAAAATTATCAAAATTGTTTGGTATCCATTCTAAATCGGCTGAGTGGAACCCCGAGGCGAGGTGGTCGGAAAACAATATCCCTGCTTATGCTGGGATTCGACCCCGACTACTGAAATGAGTACAGGGACATTTTCTGGGACATTATTTAAAGATGGACTAATGCTGACGGCTGTACATCGGATGTATGGTGAAATGTTGAATCAGGCTCAGCAACATTATTATGCCATGATGCCGCTGGCATGGTGTCTTTAATCTCCTGCCAATATCATCAAGTGACTTGTAACATAATGTGGGCGAGCACGCACCCCAGCTTCTGATAGTCTCAACAGATTGTGCCGTATCAGGTGTTTTTCTGTGCACGATGAAATTAGGGAAAGCGTCATTTCCGACTGATGTTTTTAAAGTTGAAGGTATTCACACAGAAGTTACTGTTGCTGTTGTTTTTTTTGTTTTGTTTCTATGGGTGTTCAAACTGCAAAATAATCGGCTTCATTGCACTTGGTTTTATCCCATATGGGATAGTTAGATATGGCTGGCTCTCGTTCCAAACGGCAGCCTGCGAAAGCGTCTCACAAAGCACGCACTCCGTGGTCTCATCGTCGACCGCTTGGGAGTTTCAGCATCCGTGAACGAACATGGTAGCCATGAATCGAACGCACGACCTTCACCATAGACACTCCCATTGGTGGTTTGTGAAAAGTTAGGCCGTTACATTGGCTAGACCACTTGATGTGAGGTAGGTTGGCCAGTGTCCTTCTTCCCCTCCTGTTTCTCCATACAGGTCACAGAAAAGTCCGCAAATTGTAAGGTATCCATTTTTAAGAATCTGGATTGACCCAGAGACATACTGCCCTGAAATATTAATTCCTCCGTTGCGGATTGAACCCTGACAGCCGCTTGGTAGGCAAGCTCACTAGCCACAAAACCACCGAGGCTTTGCTTCATATATTTGATCGTTACCCTGAGATATAGAGAGTTATTATCTCTTGTTTAGTCTTTCATACTTTGCAAATATTGTCTCCCCTTGTAACTAAATTGTGCATATTGTCCCCCCTTGTAACTACATTGTGGGTATTGTCTCCCCTTGTAACTACTTATTGAGTATTGTCTCCCCATGTAACTATGTTTTGAATATTGCCTTTCTCGCAACTTCTTTGTGAATATTTTCTCCTCTCGTTATTACTTTTGGAAAATGATTCCACATGAGTTTATTCTATGGATATTATCTTCTCTCGCATGCGCTTTCTGAATGTTGTCTCCCCTCGCTTTACTGATATATATATATATATATATATCGATGTGTGTGTGTGTGTGTGTGTGTAGATTGTCTGCGTATGTGTGTACGCTCGCACGACTTGGTACATGTAGTTATCACCAGTTCTTTTCCTCTGTTCAGTTCCCCAAACACTCATCCACATCATACCCTAACTAAACTGTCTGCTTCCACGCACATCCGGGGAATGCTAACACTTGTCTATGAACTACACGAGTTTGTATCTCTCAGGAATTGATTTCACCTGAAGCCCCACCTATTTTTTACTTGCTAAGGGGAACAATTCAACATTAGCCTATTTCTCACAGGGAGATAAAAATCTGCATTTCTAAATACCTTCAGGCAATTGCAGATATTCAGTTCCTCCTTTATTTGATATTCGGAATTGCTCCCCACTTTGGAAGCTATGGTCCCCGCTGCTATATTTGGTAGACCGTTATATTAGCTGAGTGATGATGCAGAAGATGCGACCGACGAGATATGCTTGAAAAGATAAAATTGTTAATATTTTGCGGTACAAATGCAAAATGCTGTTAAACGATGTGTGTTATCGAGGTATCATTCAACAAACACATTTATTACAAGAGGAAATGTTGTTATTTAATTTTAATGCATGATATATTCGAACATCAAAGCTGGAAGAATATAGCGATTGCTTTTCAATTTCCATGTGCCGATGCCAAGTTAGCGTGTTCAACCACTACCCTGGTCAGTTAGATCAAAATGTTGACTTCTCGTGCCAGACATAGGAATGTAAATTACAAGTACTTCGGAAGTCGGAGTGGGTTCGCCTGATGACGAGGGGCACTGGTAAGAGGAAAGGTTAACCTATGCGCAAATTCAGTCCAATGATCAAGACGTAGAAGCACATGTATGGACTACGCTTGAAATCAAAGCAAGCGAAGGCTAAACATCTACAAGGGTGGCTATCAGACCACTTGTCTTGGCAAACGCAAACAGCGTGAACAAAACAACAAAGAAGTTCATTCTCCTCCAGCCCGACAGTTATGGCGAAATGGAGCCGAAATGGCACAACCCAATGGTGTTGACAAGAGAGTCCGGAGGAAGTTAAGGGTTGATACAAGATGCCTAACGTTGGTTATGGCACCTGGTAGAAGTGCAAGCTCGTCCGTCCCGATGGCTTCACGGAATTCCACGTTCACAATGTCAAGGCACTGGAAATTCTGCTGGTGCTGACACGCACATTCTCAGCTGAGACTGCACACTGAGTCTCCATCAGGGAGAGGAAATACATTGTCCAGGGAGCCAAGCAGTTGGCCATCAAGGTGACGAACCCCATTGCTCGCCTCCAATCCAAGGAGAGTGAGTGAATTAATCGTTTGCTTACATAACAGATGCCAAAAATTGAAAAATTATACCAAGACAGTCAATTCATTGTAATCTAATGTTAGAAATAAATATCTGAAAGCATATACAGTGAGCTGAGCAACTGAAATGTAAAGTTCGATATTTCAAGACTATAATAACTACTAGCAGGATAGACGCTGCGGCTTGAAAGCCTTCGTCAGCACACAATAAACAAAAACAAAACAAAAATGTCATTAATGCTAACTACATTTGAAAATGCAAAAACAAAAGTCCCTTAGTTGAGGTGCTAGTCATCCGAATATCACACTGAATTTTAGGGCATAAAATTCCAACTGAAGGCCACGAGATCTTATGACCAGAAGTTACGTAGTAGGTAAAGAGGAAATCGGAATTATAGAATGTTAAATTTTGTTAAGTGACGATGATGTTAAATGATGGTAATAATGATGACATGGTTATCCGTTGTGAAGAAACAGTGTAATTTCGAAACTGATAATTCAGTTAGTTATTTTTTAAATTAATCTGGGTTAATAGTGTTGATTATTTTAAATTGTATATTCCCATTTTTATAAATTAAAGTTAATATATTATGCATACGTTACAGTAATTACATCAGATTGTGTGGTATTCGAATTAGCAATACCGACATATTACGTTACTGTTTGTTTAATGAATTTGCTTCTCAATCTTTCAATATTTCAGGTATCGCTGAGTACTGATCACTGAATACTGACTAACCAAATATTGGACTGATCGCTGCATCGTCTGGTGTGGCACCACGGATGCTGGTGATTCAATCAACCTTGATCATCATCACTAGGATGGAGTAAACAATGTTGTATTTACTAATTAAACAAGACGTTGTTTGTTAAAACGTGGACACAATGAGTACCAATCGATGCTTTGGAATGTATTTCTAATTGTAGGGCAAGGGGAGATAATAATCATAGTGTGGTTGCGAAGGGAGACAATACTCAGAGTTGTGAGGGAAGACAACATTCACGGTATAGTGAAGTTTGACGAGACAACAGATGTTGAGATACCAGGATACTCTACTCATACGTGGCCTAGGCAAGGATCTGTATCTTCTTGCAAAGAGATATTTCAGTAGTTGTGGAATTTAAAGATATTATTTCATAATTTAAAGATGTCAATATTCAATTTAAAATGAGTTACTTTTCAAACACCTAGCCGCTACTTATAATAAATAAAGAACTTGAGGATTTAATATTTTCGCGGGATTAACTGTTGTGGCTTGAATGTTTTAACAAAGTGGTGAAATAACAGATTAAGAAAGTTCTGAGACTTGTAGGTTAAATGCACTTATTGGATATTAGATTGAATAAGTTCCCTGAATAGATTCAATACGTTTTCTGATTATTGTGTTTAATAGGTTCCGTGAGTACTAGGTTGATTTAATTCCAAGAGTATTAGGTTGAATTAGTTCTTTGATTATTAAACTGATTTATCTCTTGAGTATTAGCTTCAATTATTTCCCTGGGTGTTAGATTGAATTAGTCCCTTGAGTATTAGGCTGATTAGTTCCCTGAGGCTTAGGTTGAATTAGTTTGCTGTATATTTTGTTGAATACATTCCCAGAAATATTGGTTTGAATAAGCTCCCAGAATTATAGGTTAACGTGGTTCCCTGAGTTAGATTGAATTAGTTCCCTGATTCTTTTATGTTGAATTAGTTCCCTGAGTTATTATGTTAAATTAATTCCCTGAGTTATTAGGCTGAATTAGTTACATGAGTTATTAGGTTGAATACGTTCCCTGAATATTGCGATTTAACGTATTTCACTTAGGAATCTGTACTATTAAACAGTGGTAACTCAACAGCACCACTGGACAAAGAATGATATTTAAGTTACTGAGGGCTGTGACAATGGATGCGAAACTAAAACTCGCATAATAAAGAAGTTAAAAACAAATTAGTTGCGTATCATTTATAAAACGATGCAGTCAACCCCATAATGTTTGGTATGTTCGTGATTTCTTGGCAAGTTTAAATTAAGTAGTTTGCCATTGCTTTCTGAGTAATAAAGAAGTACACTGAAATAACTGTAACATAATTTAGAGCAACAACACAGCTGAGTGAATCGCATCGCAATGTTTTCGTAGAACTGGAAGTTAACAGTAACAGAAGTAACAAGAACATGAGATCATAGAGTTCTAAACATAGAAGTCACAAACAATATGTTGCACAATTTATTGCCTGACTGCATCTCGTCATTATGCAGAGGTGTAAATCATATGAAGTGAATAAATGAATAATACTTAATCTTAAACAATTAAAACACACATAGTCACAGGCATTGTTCTAAAATTGTTCTTAGAGTCTGCCGTAGAGCATTACAACCGAGTCATGGAAACATCGGAAGGAACTATATCAGTTGCCATGAGCCAGAACACCAGTGAGGTTTGGCCACAAACATCTGAGGTGACTACGAGTGTTAACATTGTTGGGAATTCGAGTGAGACCCACACATCAGGCGATATCAACTTTACAAACATCGCGCCTTCCTTCTCGTCAATACCTCCAGCTACGTATGGATATACATTCGACCCAGTGGAGCCATCTGCCAACTCTTCAAGCCTGGAGCATGGGAATTTTAGCCACAGGATGGGCAACTTTACTTCTCCAGGCCTTGACCTCAGCCTGGAGTTCCAGATCCCCATGTACGCAATCATCTTCCTATTGTCAGTGGTTGGCAACATCCTGGTCATTGTCACAGTTATCCAGAACAAGAAGATGAGATCGGTAACCAACGTGTTCCTCCTGAACCTGTCAGTGTCCGACCTGCTGCTGACCGTCTTCTGCATGCCCTTCACCTTGGTTCCTCTCTTCTTAAAGAACTTCATCTTCGGGGAGGTCATGTGTGTGCTGATTCGATACATGCAAGGTAGGTAGATCATGTCTGTTTGTGCTGATTCGATACATGCAAGGTAGGTAGATCATGTATGTTTGTGCTTGTTCAACTTGCTGATACAACTTATCCACATCATTATTGTCAAAGAATTTTTGCAGTTCAATACAATACACATCGTCGTTTCTTTACTTCTCCATTTTGGCCTTTGGTTGTTGCCGTAAAGATAAACATTAGGCTGATAAAACTCCTTTACCGCCGCCAGATATCCTAAATGAGGACCTGATAATCAGTTCCCACAGGTGAAATGGACTTAGCTACAGTCATACGGTCCAAACACATGTAAACCCTATTTAAATCAGCAGCATCAAAATAATTTTGCAAAACGCAATCGAACTACTCGGAAATCTGTGTTTCTATATGCAGTTACGATTAAAACGTCCTTTGTAGTTCTAGGGCAGATAAATGTCAAATTCTAGTTGCGAATGTAGACTGCTCAGAAGAGCGAGGGAATACATAATCCAAAAGAAATTACGAGGGGAGACAGTATCGACAAAGAAGTTACGATGAGAGACCATATTTACAAAGTCGTTACGAGGGGAGAGAATATCCACAAAGTAGTTACGAGGGGAGACAACATCCACAAAGAGTTATGAGGGGATGCTAAACAAGAGGATTAAAGTATTTATATCTTGGGATAAGAGAAATAAACTAAACAAGAGTATAAAACTCTATATCAAATGATAAGGGAAATAATCTAAACAAGAGTATATAACTCTCAATATCCCAGGAGAAAGGAAATAAGCTAAACAAGAGCATATAACTCTCTATTTCCAAAGAAAAGGGTGAAACGACTAAACAAAACGATAATACACTCAATATTATAGGATAAGATGGAAAAGATACAATTTTGTATAATATATCTGTACATTCCTGAAAGATATAATAAACGCCATAATTTACCGCCTATTCCGCGTATATATGACGAAGAGCTTAAACAACGCCGTAAATACCGCTACGTCTCTAGAGACAACAACTAAATCTATCACATAATGAATGTTGATAACTTAGCAGTAAAACTTGTGAAAGATAATCACCAGCGACCAGTATAGCAAACGATCATCTGAAAACATTCCGTTGACAATAGCCAGATAGAGCGGCGGAGACCAGTACTAGACAGACTTCGGTGGGGATGTCATTAAGAATCGATGCCTACTCCAATTATAGGCATCATTACTGGGGTACCAGAGACTTCAAACCACGCGAAAATGATGAACTTGCCGAGGTCGTGAAGCGAATGCACTGTCCTCTTTATTGCGGTCTGATAACTTCAGTGGGGAAGTGACGTATGTCCGTGTGACTGTTCTACTGATGGAATGTGTGTACCCTGGTGCTCATTGGTGCCAGAAATAGTCGTGGCAAACATGTCACGTGGGTTTAATGGTTTTCAGTTGTGACAAATTGGTGGGTAAGAATAGAAGGGAGGAGGGCAGGGTAAGTGGGCCATGTGGTGGATTTTTAAGAGATAAAGTCGTGTCCAAATATTCTGGGTTATTTGTAGATATCTAGTGTCTGTTGTTATTGTAGTTAATTTATTTGTGTTTGTTTACTCACGTCTATCGTGGTAATTCGATAATCGTCTTGTGCTCTCCGTCTTCTACATCGTTGTGGGTTGTGTTTTACTTGTTATAATTTTTATGTGATAAAAACTCCACCCCGGCGCAAGCACGACAGGAGGATTCTGATCGTCAGAACTATCCCCTTTCCAGAATGCTTCGGCCCTTTACCCTCTTGTTACTCTCTCGAGGCGGGTCCGCGCGGATGATGACTCCTAGTGTCTTTCTCCTGCTGTCTGTTCGAACCATGTTTGGAGACGTTGCGTTATTTTCGTGCTTTGTGTTGTCCTTGCGGTGTTTCTGTGTTTGTCCTATAACTGCGAATTGTACCGGCTCACAAGCCACCCGTCCCTCGGGGAGGAGAGCATCACGCACCCGGTGCTTCGTGTCCCCTAACATCTAGCCCTTGTGGCCATGGATCAGCTTCTACCTTGACCGTTTGCCTCCACACCAAGGGTTTGGAATGCACTGGCGTTGGTATTCGTTGCCACGTGTCCTTCTTCGTACCCCGTTCATGGCTGATGGGGCTACACTATGGAAAACCGGTTGTGGATTGAGCTCCTCGCCCCTCTCCAGATCTGAGAGTGCGGTCCTCGCAAAACGACTACCACTACCATTGAATGTAGGTTGGACTTTGGCTGACATTTCATTGACTTCGGCGACTACTAACGAGTAGCGTTTCGTCCCAACCGTAGACTCCCGTTCTCAGATACACTGACCTCACTTGGGTCACTGTCTTAACTACATCATCATCAAGGGATGCTTGTTTTACTCCCTGCTTTATAAACCAACATGTAGATACTTATCGGGTCTGTGAAGCGAGGGTCAAGATCAGCGTGGGCAAACACAGCACAAAGGATTGATAAACAGACAAAGGGGATAGCGGCGCACAACTGACAAGTACATCACGCACAACTATGGAGATCACCACCTGTTCCAGCGCACTTGCATGGGCAGCAGGACATGTAGCCACACAAGCAATCATCATATTAGAGTCCACAGGCAGCAGGACAAGAAGCCACACAAGCAATCATCATATTAGAGTCCAAAGGCAGCAGGACAAGAAGCCACACAAGCAATCATCATATTAGAGTCCAAAGGCAGCAGGACAAGAAGCCACACAAGCAATCATCATATTAGAGTCCACAGGCAGCAGGACAAGAAGCCACACAAGCAATCATCATATTAGAGTCCAAAGGCAGCAGGACAAGAAGCCACACAAGCAATCATCATATCAGGTGGGGGGGGGGGGGAGAGAGAGAAAGAGAGAGAGAGAGAGAGATAGAGAGAGAGAGAGAGAAAGAGAGAGAGAGAGAGAGAGAGAGAGAGAGAGAGAGAGAGAGAGAGAGAGAGAGAGAGAGAGAGAGAAAAGACGTTACAAACAAGACTTCTTGTGAACAGTGGACAGGGAGACATCGAGATGGCTGCTGCATCGGCGGACTGAACAAGTATGGGAATACCCATTATGTTGAGATGTCGATTCATCTCTCATCTCATCTCATCATGTTCCTCTTGTACCTTGCAGTGTCGAGGTGAAGTATAAACTTCGTGAGAGTGCCCGATTATGGGCTTCATATATCGATATTCCCATGGACTCTGCTATTCCCTCCGTCCAACGTTTACGTGGTCGGCCTCTTCCTCTGTTTCCATCTGGTCTGTACATCATTGCTTGTTGTGGTATGCTGTTGACTGGTAACCTACTTGCATGGCCAAACCATTTGACTTGCTGCTTTCTAATAAAATCTAGTGCTGCTTTAACCCCCACTTTAGTCCTGATTTCTTCATTTCTGATCTTATCTCTTCTTGATACATTGAGTATTCTTCTCAGGAACCTCATTTCTGTTGTGATTTTTCTTTTCTCTTTTTCTGTCATTGTCCAGGTTTGGCATTGGTAGCATAGAGTTGGTAGGAAGATTGTGTTGTAAAGTGCTTTTTAGTAGTTATTGATACATGTTTGTTCTTTAGAATTGGTGCCATTTGTCCAATGAGTTGGTTTGCCTTACTGCACCTATTTTCGATCTCGTCTTCTGATCTGCCATTTGATGACATTATACTTCCTAGGTACTTGAAACTCTTTACTTGTTTCAAGGGATGTTCGATTAGGTGAATTGTTGTTGTTTGTTCGTCTTTAGTTATAGTCATTGCCTCTGTTTTGCTTGTGCTACTTTTCACGTTATATTCCCTACACATTTCGTTTAGACTATGCACGTGGTCTTGTAATTCAGCTTCTGATTTTGCTATTAGTGCTTGGTCATCTGCAAACAGGAGTTCTCTAATGGTTAGATTTGCAGATGGTTCTTCTCCTGTGTTCTCGTCATGCGGTATTCTTGCTGTCTCTGCTTGGCTGGTTTCTTTACATATGTTGTCTATATATGTTATGAACAAGAGAGGGGACAGGACACAACCTTGTCGTACTCCAGATCTTATGGTGAAGGGTTCTGAGTATCCTCCAGTTGCTCTCACTGTGCATTCACTGTTGTTGTATAAACTTCTACATAGGTTTGTTAGATGTGTACTCACTCCATATTGTTTAAGGATTTCTCACAGCTTGTTTATATCTACTCTATCGAATGCCTTTTCTTGGTCGACAAAGGCTAAGTTTAGTGTTTCATTGAATTCGATTGATTTTTCTATAAGTTGTCTAAGAGCAAAAATGGCATGTGTGCATCCTTTGTTTTTCCTAAATCCAAGTTGTGTTTCGCATAGCTGGGGTTCTAAAGTAGTTCGTAACCTTTTTTCGAGAATTCTGCAAAATATGTTCCCAGTATGACTGGACAGTGAAATGCCTCTATTGTGTGCAGTCTCTTTTGCTGCCTTTGTTTTTCCAAATTGGGATAATTATGGCTGGCGTTTCCCCAGTCTCGTGGTGTCTTTTGTTCTACCCAAACATGGTTGAATAGTCTATGTAGCCAAGCTGTTTCTACTTCTCTTGCTGTATTAATTAGTTCATTTGGTATTTCTTCCTGTCCCGGTGATTTGTTCAATGGGGCTAGTCTAATGGCGTCTATAATTTCTTCTTTTAGTATGTCTGGTTCTAATTCTATTGTGACATCTGTGTAGGTCTCTTGAATTCCTGTGACATCTGAAGGGATGTTGAGGAGTTGTTCGAAATACTGTTTCCATCTTATTAGGATTTGTCTTTGTTCACTTATTGGTTTTCTATATTCGCTGTTAATTATTTCAGTTGGGTCAAACGGTTCTGCTCTGGGTCGCATTGCACTTATCTTTTTGTAGAAGTTTCTAGTTGCCTCCTTGTAGATTTTATTTAATGTTTCTCCATACTCTTCCCAGTCTTTTTGTTTTTCCCTCTTTACCATTCTACTCGCATGTCTTCTCGTTATACTATATTCTATGAAATCACATTCCTGTTTGCTCTTCAACCACTTTTTATATTTTTCCTGTCTGTCTTTTAGCGATTTCTTAACTTCTGCGTTCCACCAACTTGTTATTTTCTTTATCCGTGTTTTGCTTTTTTTCGTGGTTCCACATGTTATTTTTGCAGTATTTAAAATGCTTGATTTGAACATCTCCCATTCTTCTTCCACTGTTTTTCTTTCTGTAGGTAATTTTACAAAGAGTTCAGTTAGTTCTTTCTCATAATTTTCCCTTACTGCCTCATCTTTAAGGTTTTTTAAGTTTACTGATTCGCATGGCATGTAATTTCCTGCCCTTTGTTTTCTTCTTCTGATTGTTCTTATTGTGGCAACGATTGCTTTATGATCTGTGTTTATATTGAAATTGGGCACAACCCTTGCATCTAATATATTTCTCTTTCTGTTATTTCTTGTTTATATAAAATCAGTTTGGCTGTTAGTATCTAGACCCATTTATACCAGGTGTATACTTGTGAATCTTTATGTTCATAGAATGTGTTTGTTATATAGAGGTCGTGTTGACTGCAAAGCTCTGTCAGTCTACTTCTACTATCAGTCTATCATTCCTTACATTATGCTGATCTCCAAATGCTCCCAGGTGTTTTTCTATGCCCCCTCTGTTATGTCCTAGTCTTGCATTGAAGTCTCCCATAACTATAATGTTGTCCTGCTTATCTATTTTATTTAGCACGTCATGTATGTCTTCGTAGAAGTCCTCGTATTCTTTCTCATTATTGTTTGCATTACGTGGTGCGTATATGTGCTACAAATGTTATAATTGTTTGTTCTTTTATTCTCACTGTTATGATTCTTTCTGATATATATTTTATTTCTAGTATTCCTCTTGCTAGCCGTGGTTCGATGACTATTCCCACGCCGTTTCTTGCCCTTTCTTGCTGTTCTACTCCAGAGTAAACTAACGTGTAACTGCGGTGGAGCTTCTTGCACCCTTTCCCCTTTATTCTGGTGTCCACTATTCCTATCAGTCCAATTTTCCTCTCTTCCATTGTTTTTATAAGCTCCTCTTCTTTACTATTGAAACCACAGACGTCCATTGTGCCTATTTCTTTGAGTCGCTGATCTATCTCGTAGTCCATTAACATTGCCGGGTCGATATCCGTTTGGGTCAGTCCGTTTATACTTCTTAGTTTTTCTACGAGCAGTATGAGGATCCCCTGCCAGTAGCAGGTTTAGGACACGATTGTGATAACGTAACATAACATAACATAACATAACATAACATAACATCTAGAGATGAATGGGCGACCTAGTATTATACGGGGGTAAGTTAATAAGTAAGACACAAATGGCTGTAGAAAAATAACTAACCATGATAACAACTTGAAACCAGTTTATTGTTATACATACATTGTCCCTTTATTTCTCAACATAATTTCCACCAACATTGATGCACTTATCCCATCGTTTTATCAATCCTCCCAAACCGGCTGCATAGAACTGCGTGCTTTATTTTCATTTATCTGCCATCCCACAGAACTGTGTGACTTACTTATTGAATCACCCTCGTAACCTTGTCTACCCAGCTATGCACCGCTTTACGGGACAAACATTTGTCAGAATAAACACTGACAACCCACCTTGGCGGGAGACTATTCGCGAATGACGCCGAAGTTGAATGTGAAGTGAAAGCGTGGTTTAGAAAACAGAGCACGCAGTTCTATGCACAGGTTTGGGAGGACTGGTAAAACGATGGGATAAGTGCATCAATGTTGATGGAAATTATAATGAGAAATAAAGGGACAATGTATGTTTAAAAACAAACTGGTTTCAAGTTGTCATATTTAGTTATTTTTCTACAGCCATTTGTGACTTTTTTATTTATTTTCTCTCGTAAAACATCGTCTAGAGATATCGAAAGACAGAACATAACACTGTCCGTTCTGTTTGCCATTTCTGTTTAATCACGATCGGCGTGGGTCTATAACAATAATATGTACACAGTGAACCAATATGGTTATCTAAGTACCAAGATGGGTCTCACATTGAAGTGATCATCATCATCATCATCATCATTATCGTCGTCTTCGTCTTCAACTGTTCTCATCAAGCGCCGTGGGGAGAGGTACTTGACGTTGCACCGCTCGGTATGTGGCCGAGGAAAGTGTCATTCCGTGGGTTTGTAGAATTGTCTTTAACCTCGATACATTAATCGTTAAGAATAAACAGCCTGGGGCATCTAGAATAAGACGCAGTGTTTTGTTAGGAGTTTGAGCGATGCATGCTTTTATTTACACATGGATATCTTTATAAGTGCATCAGTCTTCTCGGATAGATCACACAATGGGAATCTCGACGCACTGCTGGGAACACTGCAAAACAACAGTGAGCACCCACATGTTTGCACCCCAGAATCTCACCTGTTATACACATTGATTTGTGGGTGGGCTTTTTCATTTTCAAACCATATCTGCGGGCGATTTGGAAGCAGACCGCTTTGTGCTGGTTTTCATACAATGATATGACTGCGAATCGTTCAGAAAGCAATAGTTGATTCCTAAATATAAACCTGCCAAGAAATCACAAACAGCCATAAAATGCTGGGGTTGAGTGCGGGGTCCTGTAATGGATATGCAACTATCGTGTTCTAATTGTAAAGTATATTGTGAGCAGTATTTTGTTTCTACGTCCGCTGGCATTGAACTCAAGCGTATTCCATACACGTGCTGTTACTTTTAATGCGTTGAACTGATGTTTGCTCATGGGCTAGCTTTCCCTATTACTAGTGTCCCTCGCCATCAGGCCAACCCACTCCGACTTTTAAGGTACTTGTAATTTACGTAAGACAAGCACGTGAATTCAACACTTTAGTCCAGTTGACCAATGTAGGGATTGAACCCGCTACCACGGCATCACAACACCGGAACTTTAAGAACGAACACTCTTATTAATGCAGCCAAGCTAATCTTCGTAGTAGCAGTATCATCGTCTTACTCTTTTCAATTGCCAATAGGCTAAGGGATTCTTAAAACACAGCGGCGACCGATTTGGCAGCAGACCACGTTGCGTTAGATTGTAACGAATTGGCATGGGAGCCGGTCGTTCAGAAAGCAATGGCAAACCACTGAACGTAAACTTGCCAAGAAATCAACAACAGCAGTAAAATGCTGGTGTTGACAGCGATGTCCTGTTAAAAGGATATGTAAAATAGGGATCTTTTAAGGTATGCATCGTGCTCGCCGGTTCTCTGAGTTATCCCCCTGCTTCACAAAGCTAAACGCCCACCTACCACCCCGGGTAGATCCATTGAGACTGCTCAGTTAAAACGATTGAATAGGTAAGACGGGAGAGTGCTGGTAAACCACCCTGTTTTATTTGTACACGCATTATCACATTTTATACCCTGCAATGGAAAAAAGTTTGTAGGAATACCCAGTTTATCAGAACAAGTCTTGGGAAGTACAACCCACCCCATGGTTCTGACCACATCAATCACTCAGCGCCCATTTTCCTATACAGTGATGGGTTTAGCACCATATGCCTCATGCGCCTTGAGGCCGTGAAACAGGGTTTTTATTGTGTGTTTTTTTTGTATTTAACGTATTAGGCTGGGTCGCCCTGCAGCCCAGGTCTATCTTGCTTGCTTGCTTGCTTGTGTTCGTTGGCTTGAGCTCCAACGTTAAGTCCTGTATGTCGGATGAAGGCATCCTGTTGTCCAACATCAGTCTGATGTCATACAGGACCTGAGTTTTGCGTGAGTATCCGTTGTCCCATGTCTGGCTTATTGGTGTGCAGACTGGTGGTTCCTCGCCGTACAGGCAGACACTCTCCGACTTCGGAGGAATCGGCGATCCTACTGACTTTAGCCAGGACCCCAAAGGGACCTGTTGCCCAGGACGCTCGACGAGGACGCGTCAATAGGTCTTTGCCAGTATATAACCCGGCCCTGGTGCCTTGGAAACACCTCTGCGTCCCAGGTCTATCTTAAAAACATCAGCACTTCTTCTTTGTAGATCCGAACCCTTGATCCTCGGGCCGGCAGGAAGACGTGCTGGCCACTGAGCCACACCAGCTCCCACTTGAATACATATCATCATCATCATCGGGTGTCCTGTCAGCTGGCCTCTCCACAGATCCCGGTCGGTGGTGTACGTGGTTCAATTTATGACGTGCGGCTTTTGCTTGCCCTGTTGTGCTCTTAATCTCTGCTCTGCATCTTCCATCTTTTGTTATATTTGCCCCTATTTATGTACATTTATCCGCTTGGTTAAGCATTTTCCCTTCTATTATTATCTTACGTTTTGGTGTCACCTTTTTCTTAGATATCACCTTTGATACTGCTTTCTTGCTATTCAAGGAGGTTTCATTTTTGTGCACTCTCTATTACCATAAAGGCCGAGTTGCGCTGGTTCTTTACGAAATGGTATAGGTGCTGGCAGTTCATAAAGCAATGGCAAACTAAAGAAAGTATACTTGCCAAGGCATCAATAACAGCAAATAATGCTGATGTCGGCTGCAAACGTTCTGTAAAGGATATGCAGCTAACTATTACTACAATGGCCAACAACTGTTGCAGATCATTTTCATTATCCGTCACCAGTGCTGTATCGTGTGCACAGCGTAGATTGTTTATTTTGTAATCCCCGATTAGTATTCCTGGCTTCTCTTTGATCTCTCTCCTTATAGAGAGGTTTTTGTAAAATTATGCACATGTGCTATGGGCAGCACACAATGGACGTCTATGTTATAAATACGAATACATAAATTGTCCATAAGATATGTCCCGCTACGGCTCTGTGATTTGATAGGGCCATTACATTCTGCATGCCTGAATGCACAGAAAAATATGTGGCTAATTGTCCTTCACTTTCATGGCTAGGCGAGGAAACCACGTTCGACCGTTATCGTGATATTTAGGAAACCTAAACTAGAGAACAAGAGAACTAAAGTGCCATGTCAGGTATATAAAACCTAAATTATAGAAGACAAAAACTGAAGTACTAGTTAGTTATTAGCTGTTCCAAGTTCACATCAAAGGGTCACCCCATAATTCTTCATTCCTATGCCAGTAAATGCCATACTCCTCATTGACCCATGTGAATAAGTGGAACCGACATCAGTCCCGACAAACCGGCAGCACGCACAAGCATACATGCATGAGACCGTTCTAGAATGCCAACACAGCAGTCCGCCACTATAATTACAATTCATCGTCGAGGGTGCGGCAGTCATTAGAAAGCAGCAGTTGTAAACACATTATTGCACAAGGCAAAACCACCTAGTTCAGCAGCTGCCTATCCGCCATTTTTCTGAAGATGCAGTTTACGATACGAACAACCGCTACAGATGTAAAAGCATTTGACACGAAATCCACAGCATACAAAGTCGCTCCACGCGCTTAACTCAGTAACTGGGCGACCGTACCATGTACTATCAGTCCAACATAAGGACATCCCCAGCTCACAGTGTCGCTCCACGCCTTTAACTCAGTAGCTGAGCGACGTAACCGTGTGCTGCTAATTCAGATATAGGAAACTTAAACTCGAGAACTCGAGAACTAAAGTACTAAAACTGGGTAGAGGAAACGAAAACTCTAGAAAAGAGGGATCTGCATGTAAGTTCTTCTAGAACTAAATAGACAATAGGACATGATTAGCTAAAACAGTCGGTGTAGAGCGAGACAATAGGTCTAATGCGAGAGAATCGGTTTAGTGCCAGGCGAGACAGCCAATCTAGTAAAGACTGTTGGTCTAGAGCGAGACACTCGGTCTAGAGCGAGACAGTAAATCTAGTGTAGACTGTCGATCTAGTGCGAGACAGTAAATCTAGTGGATACACTCGTTCTAGAGCGAGACAGTACATCTAGTGGAGACTGTCGGTCTAGAGCGAGACAGTAAATCTAGTGGAGACTGTCTATCTAGTGCGAGACAGTCAATCTAGTGGAGACTGTCGATCTAGTGCGAGACAGTAAATCTAGTGGAGACACTCGGTCTAGAGCGAGACAGTAAATCTAGTGGAGACTGTCGGTCTAGAGCGAGACAGTCAATCTAGTGGAGACTGTCGGTCTAGTGCGAGACAGTAAATCTAGTGGAGACACTCGGTCTAGTGCGAGACAGTAAATCTAGTGGAGACTGTCGGTCTAGAGCGAGACAGTCAATCTAGTGGAGACTGTCAGTCTAGAGCGAGACAGTAAATCTAGTGGAGACTGTCGGTCTAGAGCGAGACAGTCAATCTAGTGGAGACACTCGGTCTAGAGCGAGACAGTCAATCTAGTGGAGACTGTCGGTCTAGTGCGAGACAGTAAATCTAGTGGAGACTGTCGGTCTAGTGCGAGACAGTAAATCTAGTGGAGACTGTCGGTCTAGAGCGAGTCAGTAAATCTAGTGGAGACTGTCGGTCTAGAGCGAGACAGTAAATCTAGTGAAGACTGTCGGTCTAGAGCGAGACAGTAAATCTAGTGGAGACTGTCGGTCTAGAGCGAGTCAGTAAATCTAGTGGAGACACTCGGTCTAGAGCGAGACAGTAAATCTAGTGGAGACACTCGGTCTAGAGCGAGACAGTAAATCTAGTGGAGACTGTCGGTCTAGTGCGAGACAGTAAATCTAGTGGAGACTGTCGGTCTAGAGCGAGACAGTCAATCTAGTGGAGACTGTCGGTCTAGTGCGAGACAGTAAATCTAATGGAGACTGTCGGTCTAGAGCGAGACAGTCAATCTAGTGGAGACTGTCGGTCTAGTGCGAGTCAGTAAATCTAGTGGAGACTGTCGGTCTAGAGCGAGACAGTAAATCTAGTGGAGACTGTCGGTCTAGAGAGAGACAGTAAATCTAGTGGAGACTGTCGGTCTAGAGCGAGACAGTAAATCTAGTGAAGACTGTCGGTCTAGAGCGAGACAGTAAATCTAGTGGAGACTGTCGGTCTAGAGCGAGTCAGTAAATCTAGTGGAGACACTCGGTCTAGAGCGAGACAGTAAATCTAGTGGAGACACTCGGTCTAGAGCGAGACAGTAAATCTAGTGGAGACTGTCGGTCTAGTGCGAGACAGTAAATCTAGTGGAGACTGTCGGTCTAGAGCGAGACAGTCAATCTAGTGGAGACTGTCGGTCTAGTGCGAGACAGTAAATCTAATGGAGACTGTCGGTCTAGAGCGAGACAGTCAATCTAGTGGAGACTGTCGGTCTAGTGCGAGACAGTAAATCTAGTGGAGGCTGTCGAGGCACCAGGACCGGGATATATACTGGCCAAGACCTGCTGACACGTCTACGTCGTGCGTCCTGGGCAACAGGTCTCTTCGGGGACCTGGCTAACATCAGTAGGATCGATGATTCCTCCGAAGCCGGAGTGTATCTGCCTGCATGGCGAGGAACCACCAGTCTGCACACTAATAAGCCAGACATGGGACAACGGATACTCACACAAACCTCAGGTCTGGTATGACATCACACTGATGTTGGACAATAGGATGTCTCCATCCGACATACAGAACTTCACGCTGGAGTTCACAGCCAGCGAACACAAGCAAGCAAGCAAAAGAAGTTAAATTACTTATTAGGTTTGAAGAAAGTTACACTCTTTAAAAAAGGAATTTAATTATTAATCTATAAGAAAAGAATGTAAATAGCAACAACAACAACAAAAATAAAACATTTAAACTATAGGAAAGAAATGTAAGTTGCAGGGGGGAAAAAGATAAAACTAAAATAAAACAATACAAGTTTATAAGAGAACAGACATGGTATTGAAATAGCAGTCCAGAAATAAAAGGATGAAAACGAAATTCAACGCGAGATTCTTAAATCATGACAACAGAAGTTCATTGTCCGTGTCTTTATTATTACAGCTCTTCTCTAACGATTAAGACAGGGCTACATTCTGTCCGAGGACACAATGAGGGTAGAATGTTGGAGCTCCAATTTAACGTTCATTTCCAATTTCCGGTATGTTTAGAGGACCTCCCTGAAGATGGCGGAACAGGAAACCACTTTTTACCTTATTTATATGGCCTCTTATCGTGATCTCTTTTGCTTTCTTTCCGATGGAAGTGAATAGTGGAACTAAACGACATCTCGTAGGTTATCTCCTGTCTATCTATATGAAGAATGCCTCAATGGACTCTTTTGAATAATATGTGTTCTTTCATGTTTCTGTGTCAACGTTTTGATGGCTGTTTCTGGGTCAACGGTTTTATCATCAAATTACAGAATTCCACTATGTCAACACATGGCAAATATTCCAATTCATGAAATGATGAATCTTGGAAAACATGATTTCGTTGAACTACTGAATTCCGAAATGTAGACGTGTTCGAAAGGATAAAAGCGGTCGAACTTACATCCCCAAAAAAATATTCGCAGCGATAAGATTCGATTTCATTTCTAACGGACATGAAGGCGTGTTTTCTAATCACCACGACTATGATATTACCATGTAAAGACAGACAATACATAATTGCTACATTATGTAAATGCAGTGTTACAACATCGCCAATCGCCATTAGACATAATCCAAGTGTATTTCTCACAAAACGAATCCCCTAAACTGGTTTTGTATTTAATAAGCCACATCTTTTAACCCGTCGTCTATTACAGGGTGAGCGGTCTGGGGCCATTACTCCTTGCAAATATAAGCAGTGCCAGTCGATTCATCACACCACCGTTCTTGACCCCACTTAGCCGCGATCCATATTTCCATTTTCTCCCTGGTTCTAAACCCGTCCAATCCAACATTAGAATGTTTACAGGCGTCGCTAATGTTGGATTTATGTTCAATATGACGTCAGAGTATGTATGTGTGATGAAAGGAAAGACGGGAGGAAAAGAAAGTATGAAATAGCTAGTGGAGTGGCACAATTCTTGCTTCGATAATTACGTTTGAACTCCAAGTGTACGCCTTGAGAAACCCCGTTTTTTTTTTTTTTTTTTTGCAATCTAATTTTTACTAGTAAATTTCTGGTCATGGTTGGTAATAGTCATTTGAAGCCCATTTCTTTAGATTGATTACATCAACATCATGTGCCGTTCCAACTGCTGCTCTTCACACATATAGGATTTGGTGTTCTCGATCATCTCTGGAGATGATATTCCTACATGCCACCGTTTAGGTCTATCCAGCATCATTTCTCTCGGGAGTTTCTACTCCTGTTTTTCGTGAGGTTTTAGGTCTTTCGCTATTACCTTTGCCCCGTGATTTCCTTGACTAGGGGTTTTCTATTTATACGATTCAAGAGTGTTCTCAATGTATGGCCTCGCCAGTGCTAGCGTCTTTCCTTCACCTCTTGGTCCACTGGTATTTGTCTAGTTCTCTCCATAAGCTTCACATTGGTTCACTGGTATTTGTCTAGTTCTCTCCATGAGCTTCACATTGGTTCACTGGTATTTGTCTAGTTCTCTCCATGAGCTCCACATTGGTTCACTGGTATTTGTCTAGTTCTCTCCATGAGCTCCACATTGGTTCACTGGTATTTGTCTAGTTCTCTCCATGAGCTCCACATTGGTTCACTGGTATTTGTCTAGTTCTCTCCATGAGCTCCACATTGGTTCACTGGTATTTGTCTAGTTCTCTCCATGAGCTCCACATTGGTTCACTGGTATTTGTCTAGTTCTCTCCATGAGCTCCACATTGGTTCACTGGTATTTGTCTAGTTCTCTCCATGAGCTCCACATTGGTTCACTGGTATTTGTCTAGTTCTCTCCATGAGCTCCACATTGGTTCACTGGTATTTGTCTAGTTCTCTCCATGAGCTCCACATTGGTTCACTGGTATTTGTCTAGTTCTCTCCATGAGCTCCACATTGGTTCACTGGTATTTGTCTAGTTCTCTCCATGAGCTCCACATTGGTTCACTGGTATTTGTCTAGTTCTCTCCATGAGCTCCACATTGGTTCACTGGTATTTGTCTAGTTCTCTCCATGAGCTCCACATTGGTTCACTGGTATTTGTCTAGTTCTCTCCATGAGCTCCACATTGGTTCACTGGTATTTGTCTAGTTCTCTCCATGAGCTCCACATTGGTTCACTGGTATTTGTCTAGTTCTCTCCATGAGCTCCACATTGGTTCACTGGTATTTGTCTAGTTCTCTCCATGAGCTCCACATTGGTTCACTGGTATTTGTCTAGTTCTCTCCATGAGCTCCACATTGGTTCACTGGTATTTGTCTAGTTCTCTCCATGAGCTCCACATTGGTTCACTGGTATTTGTCTAGTTCTCTCCATGAGCTCCACATTGGTTCACTGGTATTTGTCTAGTTCTCTCCATGAGCTCCACATTGGTTCACTGGTATTTGTCTAGTTCTCTCCATGAGCTCCACATTGGTTCACTGGTATTTGTCTAGTTCTCTCCATGAGCTCCACATTGGTTCACTGGTATTTGTCTAGTTCTCTCCATGAGCTCCACATTGGTTCACTGGTATTTGTCTAGTTCTCTCCATGAGCTCCACATTGGTTCACTGGTATTTGTCTAGTTCTCTCCATGAGCTCCACATTGGTTCACTGGTATTTGTCTAGTTCTCTCCATGAGCTCCACATTGGTTCACTGGTATTTGTCTAGTTCTCTCCATGAGCTCCACATTGGTTCACTGGTATTTGTCTAGTTCTCTCCATGAGCTCCACATTGGTTCACTGGTATTTGTCTAGTTCTCTCCATGAGCTCCACATTGGTTCACTGGTATTTGTCTAGTTCTCTCCATGAGCTCCACATTGGTTCACTGGTATTTGTCTAGTTCTCTCCATGAGCTCCACATTGGTTCACTGGTATTTGTCTAGTTCTCTCCATGAGCTCCACATTGGTTCACTGGTATTTGTCTAGTTCTCTCCATGAGCTCCACATTGGTTCACTGGTATTTGTCTAGTTCTCTCCATGAGCTCCACATTGGTTCACTGGTATTTGTCTAGTTCTCTCCATGAGCTCCACATTGGTTCACTGGTATTTGTCTAGTTCTCTCCATGAGCTCCACATTGGTTCACTGGTATTTGTCTAGTTCTCTCCATGAGCTCCACATTGGTTCACTGGTATTTGTCTAGTTCTCTCCATGAGCTCCACATTGGTTCACTGGTATTTGTCTAGTTCTCTCCATGAGCTCCACATTGGTTCACTGGTATTTGTCTAGTTCTCTCCATGAGCTCCACATTGGTTCACTGGTATTTGTCTAGTTCTCTCCATGAGCTCCACATTGGTTCACTGGTATTTGTCTAGTTCTCTCCATGAGCTCCACATTGGTTCACTGGTATTTGTCTAGTTCTCTCCATGAGCTCCACATTGGTTCACTGGTATTTGTCTAGTTCTCTCCATGAGCTCCACATTGGTTCACTGGTATTTGTCTAGTTCTCTCCATGAGCTCCACATTGGTTCACTGGTATTTGTCTAGTTCTCTCCATGAGCTCCACATTGGTTCACTGGTATTTGTCTAGTTCTCTCCATGAGCTCCACATTGGTTCACTGGTATTTGTCTAGTTCTCTCCATGAGCTCCACATTGGTTCACTGGTATTTGTCTAGTTCTCTCCATGAGCTCCACATTGGTTCACTGGTTATTGTCTAGTTCTCTCCATGAGCTCCACATTGGTTCACTGGTATTTGTCTAGTTCTCTCCATGAGCTCCACACTGGATCACTGGTATTTGTCTAGTTCTCTCCATGAGCTCCACATTGGTTCACTGGTATTTGTCTAGTTCTCTCCATGAGCTCCACATTGGTTCACTGGTATTTGTCTAGTTCTCTCCATGAGCTCCACATTGGTTCACTGGTATTTGTCTAGTTCTCTCCATGAGCTCCACATTGGTTCACTGGTATTTGTCTAGTTCTCTCCATGAGCTCCACATTGGTTCACTGGTATTTGTCTAGTTCTCTCCATGAGCTCCACATTGGTTCACTGGTATTTGTCTAGTTCTCTCCATGAGCTCCACATTGGTTCACTGGTATTTGTCTAGTTCTCTCCATGAGCTTCACATTGGTTCACTGGTATTTGTCTAGTTCTCTCCATGAGCTTCACATTGGTTCACTGGTATTTGTCTAGTTTTCTCCATGAGCTCCACATTGGTTCACTGGTATTTGTCTAGTTCTCTCCATGAGCTCCACATTGGTTCACTGGTATTTGTCTAGTTCTCTCCATGAGCTCCACATTGGTTCACTGGTATTTGTCTAGTTCTCTCCATGAGCTCCACATTGGTTCACTGGTATTTGTCTAGTTCTCTCCATGAGCTCCACATTGGTTCACTGGTATTTGTCTAGTTCTCTCCATGAGCTCCACATTGGTTCACTGGTATTTGTCTAGTTCTCTCCATGAGCTCCACATTGGTTCACTGGTATTTGTCTAGTTCTCTCCATGAGCTCCACATTGGTTCACTGGTATTTGTCTAGTTCTCTCCATGAGCTCCACATTGGTTCACTGGTATTTGTCTAGTTCTCTCCATGAGCTCCACATTGGTTCACTGGTATTTGTCTAGTTCTCTCCATGAGCTCCACATTGGTTCACTGGTATTTGTCTAGTTCTCTCCATGAGCTCCACATTGGTTCGCTGGTATTTGTCTAGTTCTCTCCATGAGCTCCACATTGGTTCACTGGTATTTGTCTAGTTCTCTCCATGAGCTCCACATTGGTTCACTGGTATTTGTCTAGTTCTCTCCATGAGCTCCACATTGGTTCACTGGTATTTGTCTAGTTCTCTCCATGAGCTCCACATTGGTTCACTGGTATTTGTCTAGTTCTCTCCATGAGCTCCACATTGGTTCACTGGTATTTGTCCAGTTCTCTCCATGAGCTCCACATTGGTTCACTGGTATTTGTCTAGTTCTCTCCATGAGCTCCACATTGGTTCACTGGTATTTGTCCAGTTCTCTCTATGAGCTTCACATTGGTGATTTTGTCATACCATTTTATTCCTTCAGTTTTGCACAGGCACCAGTTAGTGAATGTCTGTAGTTTATGTGTATTTATTTGTGTTGTTGTTCAATATTTCTGATCCATACTGTAATATTGATTTGACGATAGAATTGAATATTCTAACTTTAAATCATCGTATTCCCTTATCGAATGTAAACACAGAAACCGCAAACAATATGTTGCGCGATTTATTGCCTGGCATATTTTGCTGCATCTTGTCAGGTGCGTACTGTAGAGTTATGTAGTGTTTGAATATGCTACGTTTTATATCCTTCACCTGTTCCTTCACCTTATTGCTACTGGAACTATTAGTGTTGGAACTCTTCGCTGGCTGCTGAGGATGGGGACGGAGCGCTTATGGGAAATCAATCAATCAATCAATCAATCAATCACCTTATTTATTCACTTTCCACATTTTGCAAACTACAATTCTGTCAAGTCAATGTAAGACTTTCTAACTCTTAGTTGTGTTGAGTTGAGTTGTGTTGAGTTCAGTTGAGCTGAGTTGAGTTGAGTTGAGTTGAGATAAGTTGTGCTGAGTTGAGCTAAGAACCGACATCACTGCATTCAGGACAGTCCCTTACGCGCTTCGCCCCCTCGTTCAACAGCCAGCGAAGAGTCATAATACTAATCGTTCTCATCGCTATCAGACTGAAAGGTCTCCTGTTCTTCCCTCTCAATTTGAGATTTTTCCAGCACCCTTGCTGATCCCCCGCAATATCATTCTTTCCACATACGGGTTCTCAGTCTGTTCCCCCGGTTCTTTAATGTATCATGCACTATTGATGAAAAAAACATGAGTGATTGGAAGGGCCGAATGTAAGACGGACCTGTGTGCCAAATTTGTGACCCTTTGAAAATAAAGTTCGTTAGTTTGTTCGTTCATCTTCACGATCTGGTCCCACAGGCGCTAGACCACGTCTCCCTTGTCCATGGGTAATCTACCATAAAGAGGTGCATTCCCTGCCAGCCTGTCAGCCTGTTCATCTCTTCCCCCCCCCCCCCCCCCCCCCCCCCCCCCCGCACTGCCGCATGGCCAGGGCAAAAATTCCATACACCTCTCACAATCTGTGACCTCTGTAGCCTGGAAAGCCATTCCGAACGAAAAATTCCTTTCTCCACCTTACTAAGCATACTCCTTGATTCCGTAATGAATGCAATGTGTGTTACAGTGGTCTCCTGTAACCATCGGAAGGACGCTGTTACTACTTCCACCTACATTCTCATGCTGGAGGTCGTAGTCTCAGTATGCTTCTTCTTTTTCAAGCATCGTACATTAGCATTTGCGATGAAACCCCAGCAACTGCGTCTGTTTCTCACCACTGACTCATCTGTGCAGATTACTACGCCACCTTGATGTGTACTACTCTGGATCGGTTGTTGCACCTCAAACTCTGCGTGGCCTGCTGACAATTTGCTCTGCTCGCGACCCACAGTGACTATTACATTGTGACCTTCCGTCATGTCTTCCAGTACTTTAACTCACTCTTTTCCACTATAGTCTCCAGATTCCCGACAACAGCCGCGAATCTCTTTTTGGACACAGTGGCTTCGGTCATCGACCAGTATGGTCACTGCCACGAAGGAAAGAAATGGCAAACTACCTTCTTTACAGATGCCTAGAAAATCACGCTTCTTCAATTTTAAAAGAGTCCCCCCATTTGTTTATGCAAATGTTGGCTCTGCTTATTTCGTGTTTTACATTCGTCGTTGACATCCTCTAGATACAGATGGCTCCTCCGTGTGACATTGTCTCTGATATACTAATGTAGGAGTCTATGTTCAAAACCTGTTTGTTGCTCTCGCAGAACATTGCTTAACATGTTTAATAGTTTTGAGTGCAGAATTGGTCTTTAAGCTATTCCAGTTTTTATGCACGTTTGGCATGTTCTTCACAGATCATAACCAAGAACCGCATGTGTGCTTTAAAAATATCACAATAATTGTATGTTTTCCCTGTTTTACCGATTTGTTCATTCTAACTATATCGCCTTTCCACTTCACCATTAATCATCCACTTTGGTTAGAGCTAGAAATAGAGATTTTGTTTATTTGGTTTCTTTATTTTGAAACACAGTTTTAACTGCGTGTTCTTGTTGAACTATTTCATCTACGAGACTTCGTTCTGGCCTAAAGCTAGAATTTGCTTTTAGGCATATTTCTATCTTTTGTTCTTCTTCTATTCTTTACGACTGTAATGTATCACTGTTTCTATGCTTTTCAAAAGATGTAAAAATTGCATGGATATTGACTGGGTGGCAGAAGCAGACAAAATAAGTAGAAATTAGCGGACACACTAGAACACAAAAATACGGATTGGAATAGCGGCCCCCAAATGACGACATCGCCTCGCTGTATAAACACGAGTACTTCCACGCATGGCTAGACACCCCTAAACAAAGTGTCATCATTAGCCAGTTCTATCACCCACCTGAACCCACGGCTATTACATACGGACATAATTCGTGCCCTGTCCATTTAAATAACACTATACGTCTTAGAACTGTATTGTAACCAAGCATGTGTCAAATAATAATACAATCAGACCAATCACGTGCCGTCTCCACAATAAATAATAATACAATCAGACCAATCAGGTGCCGTCTCCACAATAAATAATAATACAATCAGATAAATCAGGTGCCGTTTCCACAATAATTAATAATACAAAGGTTCTAGAAAACATTGGGAATGAAAAAAGAGTTGATGTAAGGAATAAAATAAATAAGTCAACTGAAATATTTCGACCACGTTAAAAGGCATACTACTCTTATAAAAATATTACAGGAGGGTAAGGTAGCCACTTTAGTTACATTTTCTAAATTGCTTTTTAATTATATAACCTGCGTAGTTGGATACTTCTTGAGAAAACAAAGCCAACAGTACTTTATTCAAATCTGTAGGTCATTTCTAAGCCGATATATCAAAATTTATGTGTCAGTTTATCATTTAAATTGAACATATAGAAGAAAACGGTTTTGACCTTTTTATTTTTTGTGACCCTACCTACACACTCACGCAACTATTGTTTACCCTGTCGCCAAGGGATATTACCACTGTCGCTGTCTAACTCAAGGGCAGATAACTATGCCAGTTTATATATATATATATATATATATATATATATATATATATATATATATATATATATATATATACACTCACACACACATACATACACATCTCCACGCCATGCTGTGATGACGTCAGACGCAGTGCGTGACTGCACGCGCTGTTTTGATAAAGCGAAGGCCGCAGGCGTAGATACATTTTGACAAAAGAAGTCCCGTTGGAAAGATGCAAAATTATCAATGATCTTGTCCTTGAAGAGTGATGAAAAATTATACACACATACAATAGTGGGTGTTGAATGTACACATGCATTCATTATCATGTTAATCGCTCTGAATACTCCATAATAATATTAAATGGAGGACAACGAAAACTTCCATCTCCCGCCATTGAAATACCACATTACAGCATGCAATTTTCATAATTTTAGTGTGAGATTGAATGCCAACTTAAATGGTCGAAAATTACAACATACATTTAAATGAATGCTACATTTAATAATACACAGCATAACAATGTAATACGTCTTTAAAAAGCGGTATTTACGGCTTTACTTACCACTTAGAATAGACAGCCTTGTTCTCCGGTATAACAAGTGTTCCCGACTTGCCAGAAATGCAGAATACAAAATGGAGTGGGAATAACTATATAAAGTAATCAGTATCTGTTTTAACTCGATCTTGGGACGCAAAGGTGTTTCCAAGGCACCAGGGCCGGGTTATATACTGGCCAAGACCTATTGACGCGTCCTCGTCGAGCGTCCTGGGCAACAGGTCCCTTCGGGGTCCTGGCTAAAGTCAGTAGGATCGCCGACTCCTCCGAAGTCGGAGAGTGTCTGCCTGTATGGCGAGGAACCACCAGTCTGCACACCAATAAGCCAGACATGGGACAACGGATACTCACGCAAACCTCAGGTCCTGTATGACATCACATTGATGTTGGACAACAGGATGCCTTCATCCGACATACAGGACTTCACGCTGGAGCTCAAGCCAACGAACACAAACAACAAAACAAACAACTCGATCTTGAAATAATGGTGGAATTGAACATCTTGAGTACTCTTACGGTCCCCATACCGGAGACACAAGAACAAATAAACGGAGATCACCGCAAAATAAAAATGTGGGTAACATTCGGCAAACGTGAACTGAAGTACTTAGGTAAAGTTGAAGGCAAGCGAGCAAGTGGTAGACAACGATACAAGTGGGAAGATAACACCAAGAGATGGACGAACAGCAGTCTGTCAGAATGTACAGTCAAGGCAGACGGTGTTGGAGATCCGTTGCAGCCAACCTTCATTTGTGGAGACATTTGATTGATTGATTGACTGATGTAAAAAAAAAAACCATAACAATTCAAGAAATGCTTGTTATCAATACTAATGGGCATTAAGCAACGTAGTGTTATTATTTTCTATACATTTTTCTAAAAACATTATCTGGAAAGGACAGAGGACGAAAAAAGGAACAAATCAGCCCATCTCACTTAACGTAGCCTAGCATGTGTGAATTACTATCTAACATTTCCTACTGCCTTCTCAGCATCTGCTATGGGGATACCCGTTTAAATTATGCTTGGGGAAGTTCCCAGCCAAAGTCACATCCGAGGGTTGTTTCTGTTATATGAGTATATTTACATTTTATTCAAGTTCATTTGACAGGCTGTCACAGTGGTGGGGTGGTTAACCCCCCTGCCTCGGGGGCCAAAGGTTTTGGGTTCGTATCCTAACTCTGATTCGGTTCACGAAAGCAGTTTTCTCGGACAGGGGGGTCATCGCTGGAGATTCGGAGTTCGTGATCTGTACTACGCTTTCTGCAGACCGCCCTGTCGGAAGAGTCTTGATATTATGGGATAAAACCCAACGGTGCACTGCAGTCGATCTTCTCGGCTTTAAATATTTTGTTAAATTGCGTTGACATCCGGTTATGTTCTGGCAGCCTGGGTTCAACGAACTGGCTTGAGGGTTGTCTTTGTGGGTATTTGTTACTGTTGTTTGTAACTACCTAGTTCAGATTGGTCTATAAATATATGGGATTAGCACCATATTCCCAGTGCGCCTTCATGCGTGTGAAAGGGCTCTTTGCTTTACCCACTTAAAATAAAGGTGTCAAAGACAAAAGGATCGACTTCATTGCACCGGGTTTGTCCCATCAAGCTCAGTCTCTTTTCGTATGGCGGTATAGCGCAAGAACTTCGTAGTTCCAGCGACGACTCCCAGGAGTCTGCGAGAAAATTGCACTCGTAAACCCAACGACAAAGGCCGGGATAAAAACGACCATCAGTCGGTGCGCTAAGCAGGTAGAGTAACGACTTCACTACGGAGACTTTTAATTTCTTAAAAGCTCACTATCTCTGCACACAGATATGTCAATATAAATGAAGTTGGTTTTGTTATTTTATAATTCATATTAGGCAGCGGCCAATTCGTTCTGATCATCACACAAGCTCACCACACAGACTCAACACACAGACTCACCACACAGACTCACCACACAGACTCACCACACAGACTCACCACACAGACTCACCACACAGACTCACCACACAGACTCACCACACAGACTCACCACACAGAACCACTCTGGTCCAGGAAGGTTGGACGCCTGATACAATATTCAAAGATCACGGAGGATTATACTATCCTCTTCTCATGCTATGAAATTCATCATATCCCACACTATGAATTCAGCCATGTCTTTAGTTGTTAAAGGCGAACGCCCTAAGCTCTATGCCAGTCCGTCCAGTATATGTTGCCGGTCTGTTTGGTTTCTTATCCTCTTCTTGTTCTTTGTCTTGTTCTTGTTCTTCCCTTCTTTCTCGACGACGACGACGACGACTTCTTCTTCTTCTTTTTCTTCTTCTTCTTCTTCTTCTTCTTCTTCTTCTTCTTCTTCTTCTTCTTCTTCTTCTTCTTCTTCTTCTTCTTCTTCTTCTTCTTCTTCTTCTTCTTCTTCTTCTTCTTCTTCTTCTTCTTCTTCTTCTTCTTCAGTGTTACTCTCGATGTGTACCTCACGTTAAGGAATCAACTTTCTACCAGCTATAGGGCTCTCAGCTCTGCATGTAGTTTTTTCATCAACTATAACAAATGGGTGCCATATTGTTGAGCTCATGTGTGAGTACATAACGCATTCTTGAAGAATATGTTCCACGGTATTATCACACTGAAAGTATTTGCACGGCACAGTATTTGATCATGAATGTGTGAAACAAGCTTCTGGCAATCCCGTAGACCCTGATCTCACGCGAAATAATATTACTTGTTCGTGTCTCGCAGAATTTCGCCAACTGTATTTTACATCGAATTTAGAGGTTCATTTATTCTTTTTTTTTGTTTGTTCCACAGAGACATGGTTTTATTGTAGTTTTCGCTGGAAAATAACTTGCCTCTACATTAAAATGTCCATGTTTTGCTGCTGGATTCCTCTCCTACATTTCTGTTTGCATCGACATGTTGTGTATTAGTGGCTATCGTCGTACGGGTCCAACTTCATAACAACGGGTATTCCATGATTGCTCCATTCCCGTGCAAGCGAAAAACACAAGTATATCATTGTTTCATATAAACTGGTGAAGGAAACAGTAGTTTCGATATGCCAGATTGCCAGAGCACCGACAACAGGACTTACTTAACTTGAATGTGCAGCTCAGCTGCCCGACAAACACAATCAGCAGCCGTATGTTCGCATAAGACAGCCATCAGAATTGCCGGGAAAGTAGCCTTCCGCCATTTTCTGAAAATTAAATTCTAAGCTTACAGTGTTGCACTGACGAAACCGGGCCCTCATAATCCGAACACGTGGAGGATGCACTAGCAGACCATGATCAGAGACAGTCAATTCTCAAATGTCTTGTCTATTCCTCATTGTGTAAAATATATCGCTATTAGTTGGTTAGTCAGATAGTTGCGGCTCCAACTTCACGGCAAAGGGTCGCCCCATAATGATCCACTCCTATGCCCGTGTATATCACATAAAACGCGCCTCACTGCCCCATGTGAAAAGTTGAACAGACAGGAGTCTCGACAAAACCAACAGCCCGCATGGGTATTTCATGTATAACGGCAGTTTCCAGAATGCTAACACAAATGTCCGCCACCAAAAATACAGTTCATCGTCGATGGAAGCGGCAGTCACTAGAAAACCAGCAGCAGCACGTGACTACATAAGGCAAGCCCAGTTCAGTTCAGCAACCGGCCAGCCGCCATTTGTGTGAACATGCAGTTCACGATACAGACAACTACCGTGAACAGACTTAAAGCGCTCCACTTAGAATCCACAGCTGACAGTGTCGCTCTACGCATTTAGCTCAGTAGCTGGGCGACGGAACCATAATCTATCGCTATAATATAACATTGTTTACGATATTAGTGTTTGCATGTTGCCGATGTTAACAAATGTAGCGCTAGCACTATATATGCAATGAGCCTTTGCCACATATCAGTCACTGACATATAGCAGACTGAGAAAGGCTGAAGGGAGCTTCCCTAAAACATGCACCGAAATGTACAATTATAGTGTGCACAGGGAAACTAGGGGAGCGTCAGGAAAAAACGTCACTAAGGGAGTTAGACTTGGGCTGCCGTCCTGTTCGGACGCAGCATGTCTGGTGAGCAATGGCTAACTGTTAGTTAGGCCGCTCGTTGTGTGTGCAGCTGTATGAATGTCAGATGTTACGTATATTATATTCCCTGTCGAACTGTTGTGTATCCGAAAGCACAGATGGATTAAAAGTAACTGTCAAGAAGAAAGTCTTCGTGAAATTATATTCCAGTACCTGTGTTGGTCTTCTATAAAACAAGGTATTCAAGTATTATTCATATTATGTTAAGCCCTAGATACATCAATGAGCCTATACAGCATTCGCTTCATGGCAAATGGGGACTTGTACCGGTAGTAATTAATTATGAACTAAACTCGAGATTTATTATCAGTTTCTGACATTGTAAAGTAATCTAACGAATCGAGCCATATACTTGAGAAGGCCAAGGTCACATGCAGATTTTTATCATGACGCCATCATATATAATTTACTATATGTGGAATAATCTCAAACCAAGTAACCAAATTTTTGGAGCAGTGGTGATGACATCATCATTTTGGTCATACACAAAACATCCGGAAAGTATCTTACGATTTTGGTTCAAAGAACTGTTCAAATTGACACACGCAAGTTCTCAACATGCAATTATTTGATCATATGCAGATACTATTCGTTTGCACAGATACAGGAAGATTTAATTAACAAAAATTCAATCGACATATATACTGTGGTAAGCATAATTGTGTTAAGAGAAAGGAGAGCGTACATGAACTATGCTGTTACTCATTTCAAATTGAGTTTAAATGTTGTTCGACAGTATGCGAAAGTCTCGACTGTGATCAACCGTATTACTGGTTCATCATTTGTGTCCGTATTGATTGTCCTCATTTATTTCGGATGCTGACCTGGTCTTAACAGGCACTCCGAAAAGAGGCAACTACCGATCACCTGATCGTAACTTGTAAAAAGATACATGCTAATAACATGGTATTGAACTGTTTGTTCACAAGACAGATTCCGTATGCTCCAGTTCACATTTTTACCTCAAATACTTGACCTTGTATAAGTCAAGAAAGAAGTTAAACAGTCAGTGAACAGAGGAATTATATACATATTTACGCGGTTTTACAAGAACATTCGCAAGAAATTTCTTGAATTACAACGACACAAGATTATCATTGGTAAACAGTCGAAATACACTGAACGTTGAAAGTTTCAGTAATAAAAAAAATTGAATTCCTGGAAACGATAGTTTGGATGAAGTCAAATTGATACGTGAACATTGAGAAATAAACACTTGGAAGAAAGCAAGTGAATCTTATTTTAAAATTATGAACCAAAATTCTCAGAACATTCAAATATTCAAATTAGGAGAAATTTCTTGAAAGAAGACGATTACATCGAAATTCGAGTTTCATGACAGTGATGAACAATTCTTACATCAACCTTGAGAAAAAGTTTACATTCAATTATGAAGCTGAAATCATAACCAGATGTTACTGGTTAGTCAAAATCAAGATACGCAATTATTCGTTATCAAATTACGAACTTATTTGGCTACATTATCAAATTTGAGAAATATCAGTGCATGTTTCAACTTTAAGGATATCTGCTCACATGTTACTGCTTGAGAGGAATGGTTCAAAGACAACCCCGCATCTACATCTATTATGTCGTTTTAAAGATAAATAATTGCACGTCAAGTTAAAGTGCAAACGACGCGCACCATCCTAAACTCAGCGGAAGCCGAAATTGCAGTTACAGACTGCAAGTATTTAATATTTGTCGATATTAAGTGGTGGCATTCGCCACACACAACTTAAGAGATTAAACCTGTACTATTCCACATATCTAAATGACAAGGGAACACATTATCAGTTTTGATGTCCGCTATCAGGAGACATATTACACATGATAATACCAATTGATTACATAGGATATGTTTTGAAATTAGACGTAGTCTACACATTACAGTGCACAACTCTGGAACAGTAATTGTACTATCGTTCAAGCCAGGAGCAACAGTCTGTTGGGGACACAGCTTTTCTGTTATAAATCAACATCTACATAAATATTTCAGGTTTTCAACGACACAAACATCATATATCAGAACATTAGCTAGCATGTCGTCAAGACTTATTCTGAAGATACAATATATTTATTCAAAATTGGAAACTGAAACTCAGATCACTGTGCTGTGTGCCATTTGATCGTGCACGTCTTCAATTTCCATTCGTCTTCACAGATACAGCAAATACAGTTTCAACGGGAAATTAATTAATAAACTTTTGCGGTTCCATTTCTGTCAAATCGGAGGAGCGCGTTCATTGACAATTTTTATAAACGCTACATACCGAGAACTAATTGTGTATAGAATCAGTACGACACACATATAGAATCGAAAATTTGACTTTGAAAGAATCGGTCTACAACGGAATTATATTTTATACCGATCAATAATCAATATAATTTCAGAGCTGCTGGAGTCTTAAAACACATACGTCAATTAAAGCATGATTTGTATACATGAAACTTTCTTAGGCCATGCTACAGCCAACAGTGGCCAGTCTACATTCAATTGATATTATTAAGCTAAATCATGACCGGATTTTGCTTATTGGCCCAGGCCCGAGGTATTCAAGTCACGAAATCCATATATGCTTCATATTTAAAGGTATTTTATCGCATCTTACTGCTTTTGAGGAATTGCTCAAGGAAATAAAATCACCAAACCCGCAGATGCTTATTCATCCACGTCTATTATCTCAACCGTACTCAAATATGTCGAGACCAGAAAAAAAAATTCCGTTCAACGTGTTCAGGATAGGCGATAACTTTTTCGAACAGTCGCCCGAATCGATGAGTGGATACAATGTTTGAGACCTCCTTTATATGGATGTGCAATTATTCCATCATTAACTCCACCTCAGTTATTTTCTGTATTGGAATATCGGATACTAGAGGACAATCTAACAAACTTCTGTGTTAACCATGGACAACAATTTATTTTACCAATCACAAATTAGAAATACACGACGTTGTTGAATTGAATGAAAACATACACGGATATGGTCGAGGAACTGTGTGATCAGAATGACATTTAAAAACGGCTAATACACCTGAAAGTTAAGAGATAATTTAATTTAATTTACATCGTCATAAATAAAGAATTTCATGTTATTCTCACGTGAATCCAGCACGTGATTAAGGTTGTTCATGACTTCAATGATAGGAAACTAAGTGAATGGTGTTTATTTGTTGTATTTGTTGGTGATGGTCATTTGATCTGTTGTATTTGTGCTAAATGTTAGTATACAGATCCTTACATATTGTTTTTAGACTATGAATGTGGTCTTACAAATTAGTTTTGATTTACTGCTTGATCATACGCGAAGGTTTGTCAATTGTGGTTATAATAAAGATACAGAGGAAAACACACGTGATGTGAGGGTGCAGTGAGGTGTACTGGGGTAGAAACAACTCCCCTGAGCGGATGTAACAGTACACTAGTATTGTACCAAGATAGGTGAAGGCAGTCAATATCATACCGACATATCATCATGGTACTAGAAGATGAGTTATGGATACTAACTTATATGGTTATTTCAGCAATTTTATAGGCACCAATGGGTAGATTAAAGCATGATGAGTTAGCTTCTCTACATACAGGTATGAGCGTTGGGCAATGATACCACATTACAACGGTTGATTGAAGAAGAAGATTTATCATGTTGGAGTGAAGAGTATTAGTTTATTAGAATATTTACGGAAATAGGATTGGTTAGGTGCTATTATGACATTGCTAGTTGAATGAATTATATTGTTGTATTATTGGTACAGCACTTAATAAATATCCCTTAAATTAGAATGTGATCAGCGACAGCCTCTACCTCACCTACAACTATTAAATGAGAATGCAAGATATATACAGAACCAGCGACAACGAGGATCGGCAACTGATACAGACGGCATGATACCGATTGATACTCTCGTCCACAACTCCGGGTTTTGACCTAGAGTGAGGACATTAGGGACTAATGGTATCATTAGTTGGACCGGCCCTCCCATAGGCCGGCCACATGACGCTCACCGTGGGTGTGAGCAGGAGGGCATGCCCATCAATAATTTTTTTTTTTTGAGGGTTATTAACGGGAAACATAATGTCATGTTCAGCAATTGATACTTAGGTTGTCAGTGATGATATTGGTCATGCATAATGAATGTATATGAATTAAATGATAATATCATTTAATTTGTAGGGCGGGGGGCATAATGCCACATATCAGTCACTGACATATAGCAGACTGAGAAAGGCTGAAGGGAGCTTCCCTAAAACATGCACCGAAATGTACAATTATAGTGTGCACAGGGAAACTAGGGGAGCGTCAGGAAAAACGTCACTAAGGGAGTTAGACTTGGGCTGCCGTCCTGTTCGGACGCAGCATGTCTGGTGAGCAATGGCTAACTGTTAGTTAGGCCGCTCGTTGTGTGTGCAGCTGTATGAATGTCAGATGTTACGTATATTATATTCCCTGTCGAACTGTTGTGTATCCGAAAGCACAGATGGATTAAAAGTAACTGTCAAGAAGAAAGTCTTCGTGAAATTATATTCCAGTACCTGTGTTGGTCTTCTATAAAACAAGGTATTCAAGTATTATTCATATTATGTTAAGCCCTAGATACATCAATGAGCCTATACAGCATTCGCTTCATGGCAGCCTTGTAGTGTTGAAAGGGATTCTTTAGGTTTCTTCAGTATGACGATCTGTGAGATGAATGTACACCTCTGCTGTTCCTTCTATGAAGCCAGAACCAAGTCATCAGTGTATTCGTGTACACCTTGACAGGGCTGATAAAATCAATGTAGTACTGACTCGTTCGGCGGATGCTAGTCCGACACTTGCCCTATTACATGAACTTGGGGTCTAGCCTGATCACGCACGGCAATGTTGCCTTCGAGTGGGCAGTGACGTCGTTTCACATAACATAACATAATACAACATGTGTGCATCCATAATGCCCTCAAGATAGAGTGACTTCATTTGGTAATTGAATTAACATTCTTTTCCCTAGATTCTGAAAGAATTATCTTAATCTCCCTCTCTTTGTTATTTCCCAATGATGTTCAGTAGGGTAGTTCAGCCTTGTTGTTAAATAGTTTTTTTTTCATGTCCTCTACAGTACGTTGCAGTCAACCCCAGCATACATTAGCTGTTTGTGACCTACAAGGCAATGCTAGTTCAGTAGTTTGCCATGGCTTTTCGAACGGCCGACTTTTAATATCATGGAAAACATGTGTCCAGTATTTGTAATGTGTCTTTGTTCATTGTACTTGTTGTTTGGTCTCGCTGGGTTTGAGCTCAAGCATAGCTCACACACACCAGTTATAATAGTACTGGACTGCATTTTACGTGGGGAATAGCTGTCCCTATTACCAGTGTCCCTCGCCATCAGGCCAACCCACTGCGACTTCAGAAGTACTTGTAATTTACGTCCACAAGTCAAGGAATAGAGGCCTAAATTTTAGTCTAACTGTCCGGTGTAGCGGTTGAACCCTTTACCTCAGCATCAGCACACCGGATGTTTAAGAACGCGCGATATGATGCATTCGGCCATGCTGAAATCATCTCTATTTTTATTACACTGATCTGAGATATTTTATCATTTCTGTCCATTACATCCATTTCTGTGTCCACATTTTCGATTGTTCAGTTTTAATTTATTTCCTCGGTTATATTGTCTTAAACTTCGTTTTCTCTTTCCAATTTATTGTTCGTTTTTCTCCATTTTGTTTTCATGAATATTTAAAATTTCCATTCTAGTTTCTGAACTTTATTGTGTCTCTTGTGATTTATATTTGCATCGAATTTCCCAGAACCGCTGTGACCAATGTTATTTCTGACTGTTTAGCTCTAATTAGTTATTTGATGTCCCTTTTGAGACAGTCACTTTAAGTCCCAGTTTTGGCTGTGTTATGTTAGAATTACGCCTCCGTAGTGTAGTTTGTATTTAATTCAGACCAAGAAAAAGCAACATAAGCCATGGATTATATCAGACACGTTAGAATTAACAATACAACGAAGGGAACTGAAACAGAAAGGAGATGAATCCGATAACAGCAAAATGAAGTGTATATCTTTAACTCGAGAAATAAGAAAGAACACAAGAAGGGACACAAACAAATATATATAAGATTGCTGTACCAGTATAGAGAAATATCATAAGTCTGGAAGAGATTACGTAATGTTCAGAGAAATGAAGTTATTGACAAGGAATGTTCAACCTCAATTGAATGTTATCTGTGACAAGATGGGAAATACCTTAACAGAATCTAGACAAATTCTAGAAAAATGGCAGGAGTACTGCAGTGGAATGTATGATATGAGTGACAGTGAGGATATGAATGAGATACATGAGCCAATGACAGCAGAGACAGAACCTGAACCCTCATTAGATGAAATTGCATGGGCAATAAAGAACCGGAAGAATGGTAAATCACCTGGATTTGATAAGATACCAGCTGAAATAATTAAAGTGGGAGGAGAAGAAACATACAAATCTATCAAGCATTATGTAAAAATATATAGAAATATGGTATATGGCCAAAAGATTGGAACAGAACTATCTTCATTCCAATACCAAATACGGGCAACCTGAAATTATGCAACAACTATATAAATGTTGCCCTGATCAGTCAAGCAAGTAAATCATCATTATCATCATCATCATCATTGGCACCTTGCCGTCGTCTTGACAGACGATAGTTTGTGCTTTAAAAAGGCATAATAACTTTTACCTTATGGCGGTAGCGAATGTGACTGATAAGGCCAATCTGCGCTGTAAATGTCCGTTCACAGTGGGTGCATGTGAACACGTGGCCATTTTAACCATCATGCACCATCTTACGTCTCACACGCTCGGTGTGTGACTTATCTGCAATAATTTTATCCTTTGTCTTTATTCCATTTCTGATATTTGCCCTCCGTGCAAAACGTTTAGCGGCGTCTTGCTCCCAATGTGCATTATCAATGCCTGTATCAATCAAATCTCGCTTACACACAATTTTGTATCGTAGTAGAGGCCGACCCTGAGACTTCTTACCCATCAGTAATTCCTTCATACATGCTTCTTATGTTTCCCTTTTCTTTTGCGATTTGAATGGACTCACATAACCTGATGCAATAATCATTTGCACACTGCCTGACAGCCTTTTGCACATCCTTCCTAGCTTGCCTTAGCTCACTCAGAGTGTTACGCGTTGGTCTTTCCTTGTTTCTTAAGAGAGCTATCTTCTTCTTATCAATCAAGAGCTGTATATTCTCGCTGTTTGCCGCAAACAGGTCCTGCCTCTTGTTATCCACAGTGCCGTAAACCCCTACGGCAAGTTTTATAAAGAGGTTCCTTAAGATGACCCCACTTTTCATTTACTGTACAATTTTCTGGTGTATCAGTGAAAGCGTCTTCAAGTTTCTGTTGAAACTGAAAGCACTATTCAGGATCGTGAGTGTTAATAATATTAATTCTGGGGCTAGATTTGTGTTTAGCTGTGTAGATTCTTTTTGGTCTCAGTCTAACCCTTGCAAAAACCAAAGAATGATCCGTATCACAGTCAGCACTGTAATAAATTCGAGTCAATGATATATGGTTCAGATGTTGTCTCCGTGTGATGATGAAGTCCAGCTGGTGCCACATAGTACATAGGTCATTACGGTGCAATGCTCCAGCAGCCTTTGCCCATTTTCATTCATGCGACCGATGTATTTTCCAAGGCACACTGGCCATGAACTCGAGTCCTTGCCCACACGAGCAGTGAAATCACCGAGCATATAAATGTAGTCAGACTCTGGAACTGCCTTGATCACGGAGTCTAAATCCTCAGAACGAATCCTTCACAGCATCAGAGGAATCGAGTGTTGGTGCATATGCAGTAATAATGGTGGCAAAACCACAAGAGGTTGCCAAGTGCAGGGATAATAGTCTTTCATTTCCTCCTGCTGGAATTTCAATCATTGCCAGTAGCGGATTCTTCACTGCAAAGCCCACACCGTGTTGCCTTTTTGTCTGCCTGCCCTCTACCCTTCCAAAAAAAGGTGTTATTGTTTACCCTGAGTGACCCTTCCTCAGCGAGGCGAATCTCCTGCAGACCAGCAATATCAATGTTAAGACGATTGAGTTCGGCATCAATCAGCAGCCGTTTTTCTCACATCGTCAATATTTGTCAAGTCATTGGAAAATCCTGGACACGTGGTTCTCACGTTCCACCTTGCAACCGTAGCTTGAGTTTCTATGTTTATTTTTATTTGTTTGCACCTGGTACATTGGTTTTACAGCCTGCGATGCAGAGTTTGTCCTAGCCCCAAGCACCCATTGAAGCAGGCAGGCTGTGGCGGATCAGCATCCAATTGGCCGGGGACTGCCCACCTTGAGGCGGGCGGTAGCTGATCAGTGACACCTGTAGGTGTCTCCCACCGTCAGAGGCAACGCGTGGCGCCCCATGTCTACGCCAATTGACAGGGACTTATAACCCGTAACAGTTGCTTCTCGCTTTGATTCCGAGACCAGTTAAGACCAGGGATGGAGTTATTGCCTCTCCATAGCACAAAGCCTGGGCTAAAATATAGAGATCATGTGTTGCCCATGCAGCATGATCCCTCTCTCGGCCTGCCTAGTTCACTCCAGAGGAAAGGTAACACCTCTACATCTGGAACATGACAAGCTGCAGAAGCTGCCGGATCAGCAAAGCAATGCTCTAACTGTCCGCCTGTCGGAGCTTCGATCCTAGACCAGCCGCCAACCAAGGCTTAGGGCCTGGTCTGCCCTGCCATGACATTTTGTCTTTAGCTTGCATTTCCTCGCATCAGGGTAAGGCTTGTACCCTCCCAATTGCCCTCTTCCGCCCGAAGCCGTTGACACAATGTGGGATGTCGGGTTTGGTAAGCGCCGCCCAACATTCGGCGCTAACAGAAAGCAGGTAGTACCGTCTACTGGTATACAGTAGCTCATTCATATCTGACTAAGACCTGACACACAGAGACATCTCTCACCCATCTGTAATTCACCAAAAAAGATGTCCTTTGGTATTCTACCATCATCCATCCTCCTAAGATGTCCTATCCATCTGTCTACGAAGACTGAGCATGGAATAAACAGTCACACAACCTGATCTTTCCAATACTTCAGTATTTGTGATTTTGTCTTTCCACTTAATACCAAGAATTCTTCGCAGACACCGCATATGAAAGCTATTTAAAAGTTTCTCTTGGTGTGAGTAAATTGTCCAGGTTTCACTGCCATAAAGAAGAGTACTAAGGACACAGACTTGATAGACAAGGACTTTTGTTTTGACAGTAAGCTTCCTGTTCTCCCAGACCCTTTTTCTTAACCTGTTCATTGTTGTTGCTGCCTTATCAATACGGATGTTGATTTCCTGATCTAGGGATAATTTGCTATTTACCACTGATCCTAGATATGTAAAATGGTATACCATCTCTAGTTCGGCGTAGTCAATAAAGATTGATGGTACCCCATGTGCACCTTGTGACATAATCTGTTTCTTCTTTTTGCTAATTGTCAAACCAAATTCGGAACAACTATTGGAGAATGCAGATAGTAGACATTGTAATTCTTCCTCAGAGTGGGTCTTAACTGCAACATCATTTGCAAAAAAGCAACTCTCTGATCAGTACCCTCCTAATTTTGGTCTTGGCCTTTGTGACATGTTTGATTGAGTTGCCAGAGGACCTAGTTAGTAGTGTTCTCTGGAGATATATCTTGAATAATAAATAACAAGATAAAGGATATGATTTAGCACGTTTTGTCTGGAGGTCACTCAAATGAGCTAATCATTCCCGCAATAGCCTTTTTGGAGAACATTTTTCTTTGGCTCAAACCCCCACTGTGAGACCACTATTATGTATCTACACAGAAATTTATAAAAGAAGTAAAATAGTTCACCCAAGGCCAGAGAAGATCTGAACTATTAGCCCCTGCACAACTGAGGATCCATCTCACTCATTATACTGTTGACAGTGTGCTGTTCGTCCGTCACATAGATCTTCTATATATTTTGTCATTTTGTGACCTATATCAGTTTGTCCCATTTCTTTGGGATTGTAGGACCCAATTATATGTAGACAAACAAACTTCAACAGTAACTGTACATTACATCTGTTGGACAAGACATCTACCTGACAGTTTCTTGACAAAAGTGGGACGTACATTCACAAGGAATTGTGTACACCAGCCATTGTACAAGTCTTACATCATAAGAGATACTTGACAACATCTATACAAGACTTTTCACATATGTATAATCAACCACAGCACTAAGACAGTCACCAGAGACAACACTTGACAGCAACTGTACAAGAAATTCACTGGGGACATGTACTTAAAACACTGATCCATTGAATACACAATTTATTGAGTTGATGGTGAGTCGAGTGATGACCATTGTCTCATCTCCTGTCATGTCAACACTTCAATTATTGCATAGAAAATGCATAAAATATGTCACACATGCAGGTTGATAAACAAGATACAACACCTCCCCATTACTCCACCACCCAATAATAAACTTTCCTCCACCTCTCCTCTCTAATTACCACTACACCATTGACTTTTATCTCTTCTTCCACTGCTGATGAGGGAAAACCCAGGTAAGCCATAACCTGGGGCAAGCATAGGGACCTTCTGCTCCACTGGTCTGTTTAATCCTTTTAGCACCTATGATGGGTGTTGGACAGCTCAGGTTGCAGTTTTCCCCATGATGATTTTCCAAGTCTGACTAATTATCCCCTACTGTCACAGTTTGAAGAAAAGCTACAGCCTTGTCTTTCACTGGTGAGTTGACTGTTTATGAAGTTGAGACTTGGGATGTTGTTCTCCTTTTCCTGTAGAGGAAGATCTAAGATACAAATATGTCCCAGTCTTCTTCCTTCTCCTCAGTCTATCTCACGTACTTACATACAAGTCTTCATTCTGAAAACACTGTGTGAGCACCAGGCTGGAGATTAACTAAGATAAGTCCTAGCCAAACAATCCATTGTCCCAGTCATTTCACCAGACATTCTGAATGCGGTTAACCACCATAGACTTGTTGTTTAGTTCTCAGATGACATTTGATTGACTCAAAGATCACTGTCCAGTTCACCACATTGGTAGTGCTTCAGATTGTGTTATTCTCCCATTTGTGCATTCAGCTGTTAAAGAGCTGAGAGAAAACTCTTCTTGATGTTCCCACATTTTGATAGGGAGTCACTTCTGGATCTAGGACCTCTGTTTAGTTGTCCCAGATGATATATGGATGGCTTCTCCACCATCCCTCTGTTCTCTGTTGTCCAGAGAACAATATATTATTGAATCTTTAAGGGCATTGTTGGGTCATCACATCACACTAGCGACCGCTCTCGGTGAAATCCCCGCTCAACTAATGAGATTTTAAAATATGGCCCAGGAATAGCGTGGGCTCATTACTGATTAGCCAATGAAAACCAAGCGCATACCTCTGCCCTCCCCCAACTCGTTCTAGAACATACGATCTAATAATAGCCCTTCTATTTGGGATGGTCCCCGTTAAGACTTAAAGTATCTTTATGAAATGTGTCGGACTGGGAATGGGGATTCTGTTCCATCATGCTACAGCCTTCAATCTCTGAGCATTGTAGAGGCCGCCATCTGAGCGTGAGTGAATGTATATACCACCATCCTGATCATGAAAGGCATATTTCAGTAGAAGTGAAAAGTATATTCCAAAGAGGGTGGGAGCTAGTACACAACCTTGCTTAACTCCACTCTTGATTTCAAACTCTTCAGAAGTTGCACCATCAAACTTGATTATACCCTTCATGTCTGTGTGGAACCGCAAGCAAGTAAAATTTAACTAGAAATCATACTGGGAAGACTTCGTAAGAAAATAGAAGAAGAGATTAACGTGGTTCAAGCTGAATTTAGACAAGGAAGAGGAAGAAGAGATCACATACTCAACATGCGTATAATAATAGAGAAATGCAGAGAATTTAATGTACACCTATTCCTTTTTGGGGATTATTGTGTTGTATAATTTTCTTCTTTCTTCTTTTTCCGCCCTTTATACCCTGTTGGGGCATAGTCCATCGCCTAAACACCCCAATCCGTCCTCTCTGTTGCTATCTCTTGCAGGTCCCTCCATGTCCTCCCTCCATGTCCTCCCTCCATGTCCTCCCCCCATGTCCTCCCAACGTTGGCCGTCAGCCAAACCACACAAACCCGCCCTATTTGTTGCTATCTCTTGCAGGTCCCTATATCCTCCCACCATGTCGTCCCTCCATGCCGTCCCAACATATGCCCTCAGCCAAACCACACCAACCCGTCGTATCTGTTGCTATCTCTTGCAGGTTCATCTATCTCCTCCCAATATTATTCATCTCTGTCTGTAATATTCTTTTCAGGTATCCAGGTATTTTGTTTGCTTTGTGGGTTCCAGACAATAGAGTATCTAGTTATAACGTCCTCACGATTTCTCACCACCTCTCTTCTGGTTGATGTGTCTTCCTTCCTCTTCTACCCACGCAGAAACTCTCTCTTTGATATTCTACATTTCCCTTTTTTCTTTTTTGATTTTGCGGTGTCACTTTCTTCTATTCTAATCTCGTTATAGGAGAAAGCAGCGTCCAATTGTAATCACGCGTTTGTTAGTTACCTTTTTAATACCTTGATTTTATTTTCTGGGATAGCATGGTTGTTTTGTGTCATTTGTGCAGTTCCTTAACAAATTAAATCACCTTGGGGATTTGGTTGGCTGTAATGATTATGGCTTGTGTATTTGTGGATGTCATTATTGAATTTGTTCCCACGTGTTTCCTAAGACCGGGATGATCTTGTCGCTCACCATTACCGTGTTTTCACATTGTTCACATCTTGCTGTAAATAAAAGATGACAGCGATAGAAGACTCTCAGCATCCGTGTCTACTTGTATACACACGTTCCTATGTACCCTGTGCCGGTGTACTGCCCATGTACTACCCATGTACCCTGTGCCGGTGTACTGCCCATGTACTGCCCATGTACCCTGTGCTCATGTACTACCCATGTACTAACCATGTACCCTGTGCCCGTGTACTGCCCATGTACCCTGTGCCCATGTACTACCCATGTACTACCCATGTACTGCCCATGTACTGCCCATGTACCCTGTGCCCATGTACTGCCCATGTACTACCCATGTACTACCCATGTACCCTGTGCCCATGTACTGCCCATGTACTACCCATGTACTGCCCATGTACTGCCCATGTACTGCCCATGTACCCTGTGCCCATGTAATACCCATGTACCCTGTGCCCATGTACTACCCATGTACTACCCATGTACTACCCATGTACCCTGTGCCCATGTACTACCATGTACTACCCATGTACTACCCATGTACTAACACATGTACTACCCATGTAGCCCATTTACTACCCATGTACTACCCATGTACTAACCCATGTACTACCATGTGACCCATGTAGCCCTGTGCCCCATGTACTACCCATGTACTACCCATGTACTACCCATGTACCCTGTACAGACCCATGTACTTACCCATGTACACTACCCATGTACTAGCCCATGTACTACCCATGTACTACCCATGTACTACCCATGTACTACCCATGTACCTGTGCCCATGTACTACCCATGTACCCTGGCCCATGTTACTACCATGTACTAACCCATGTACTACCCATGTACTACACCATGTACGACCCATGTACTACCCATGTACTACCCATGTACTACCCATGTACCCTGTGCCCATGTACTACCCATGTACTACCCATGTACTACCCATGTACCCTGTGCCCATGTACTGCCCATGTACTACCCATGTACTACCCTGTACACCCATGGAGACCCATGTACTACCCATGTACTACCCATGTACTACCCATGTACTACCCATGTACCCTGTGCCCATGTACTGCCCATGTACTACCCATGTACTACCCATGTACTGCCATGTACTGCCCATGTACTACCCATGTACTGCCCATGTACTACCCATGTACTGCCCATGTACTACCCATGTACTGCCCATGTACTACCCATGTACTGCCCATGTACTGACCCATGTACTACCCATGTACTGCCCATGTACTGCCCATGTACTACCCATGTACTACCCATACTACCCATGTACTGCCCATGTACTACCCATGTACTACCCATGTACTGCCCATGTACTACCCATGTACTACCCATGTACTACCCATGTACTGCCCATGTACTACCCATGTACTACCCATGTACTACCCATGTACTGCCCATGTACTACCCATGTACCCTGTGCCCATGTACCCTATGCCCATGTACTGCCCATGTACTACCCATGTACTGCCCATGTACTACCCATGTACTGCCCATGTACTACCCATGTACTACCCATGTACTACCCATGTACTACCCATGTACTACCCATGTACTACCCATGTACTACCCATGTACCCTGTGCCCATGTACCCTGTGCCCATGTACTATACATGTACTGCCCATGTACTACCCATGTACCCTGTGCCCATATACTGCCCATGTACTACCCATGTACCCTGTGCCCATGTACTGCCCATGTACTACCCATGTACTACCCATGTACCCTGTGCCCATGTACCCTGTGCCCATATACTGCCCATGTACTACCCATGTACCCTGTGCCCATATACTGCCCATGTACTACCCATGTACCCTGTGCCCATGTACTACCCATGTACTGCCCATATACTACCCATGTACTGCCCATATACTACCCATGTACCCTGTGCCCATGTACCTGTGCCCATTACTGCCCATGTACTACCCATGTACTACCCATGTACTGCCCATGTACTACCCATGTACTGCCCCATGTACTACCCATGTACCTGTGCCCATGTACTACCCATGTACTACCCATGTACTCCCTGTACATACCCATGTACTACCCATGTACTGCCCATGTACTGCCCATGTACTACCCATGTACTACCCATGTAACCCTGTGCCCATGTACTGCCCATGTACTACCCATGTACTACCCATGTACCCTGTGCCCATGTACTGCCCATGTACTACCCATGTACCCTGTGCCCATGTACCCTGTGCCCATGTACCCTGTGTCCATGTACTGCCCATGTACTACCTATGTTCCCTGTGCTCATGTACCCTGTGCCCATGTACTACCCATGTACTGCCCATGCACTACCCATGTACTACCCATGTACCCTGTGCCCATGTACTGCCCATGTACTACCCATGTACTGCCCATGTACTGCCCATGTACTACCCATGTACTACCCATGTACTGCCCATGTACTACCCATGTACTACCCATGTACTGCCCATGTACTGCCCATGTACTACCCATGTACCCTGTGCCCATGTACTGCCCATGTACTACCCATGTACCCTGTGCCCATGTACCCTGTGCCCATGTACCCTGTGCCCATGTACTACCCATGTACTGCCCATGTACTACCCATGTACTACCCATGTACCCTGTGCCCATGTACTGCCCATGTACTGCCCCATGTACTACCCATGTACTACCCAGTACTACCCATGTACTCTGTGCCCATATACTGCCCATATACTGCCCATATACTACCCATATACTACCCATATACTACCCATGTACCCTGTGCCCATATACTGCCCATATACTGCCCATATACTACCCATATACTACCTATGTACTGCCCATATACTACCCATGTACCCTGTGCCCATGTACCCTGTGCCCATATACTGCCCATATACTACTCTTGTACCCTGTGCCCATGTACCCTGTGCCCATGTACCCTGTGCCAATGTACTGCCCATGTACTAAGCATGTACCCTGTGCCCATGTACTGCCCATGTACTACCCATGTACCCTGTGCCCATGTACTGCCCATGTACTACCCATGTACTGCCATGTACTGCCCATGTACTACCCATGTACCCTGTGCCCATATACTGCCCATGTACTACCCATGTACCCTGTGCCCATATACTGCCCATGTACTACACATGTACCCTGTGCCCATGTACTACCCATGTACTGCCCTTATACTACCCATGTACCCTGTGCCCATGTACCCTGTGCCCATGTACCCTGTGCCCATGTACCCTGTGCCCATGTACCCTGTGCCCATGTACTACCCATGTACCCTGTGCCCATGTACCCTGTGCCCATATACTGCCCATGTACTACCCATGTACCCTGTGCCCATGTACTACCCATGTACTGCCCATGTACCCTGTGCCCATATACTGCCCATGTACTACCCATGTACCCTGTGCCCATGTACTGTCCATACACTACCCATGTACCCTGTGCCCATGTACCCTGTGCCCATATACTGCCCATGTACTACCCATGTACCCTGTGCCCTTGTACTACCCATGTACTGCCCATATACTACCCATGTACCCTGTGCCCATGTACCCTGTGCCCATATACTGCCCATGTACTACCCATGTACCCTGTGCCCATGTACTACCCATGTACTGCCCATATACTACCCATGTACCCTGTGCCCATGTACCCTGTGCCCATATACTGCCCATGTACTACCCATGTACCCTGTGCCCATGTACTACCCATGACCTACCCATGTACCCTGTGCCCATATACTGCCCATATACTACCCATGTACCCTGTGCCCATGTACCCTGTGCCCATATACTGCCCATGTACTACCCATGTACCCTGTGCCCATGTACTACCCATGTACTACCCAAGTACCCTGTGCCCATATACTGCCCATGTACTACCCATGTACCCTGTGCCCATGTACTACCCATGTACCCTGTGCCCATATACTACCCATGTACCCTGTGCCCATGTACTACCCATGTACTACCCATGTACCCTGTGCCCATATACTACCCATGTACTACCCATGTACTACCCATGTACTACCCATGTACTACCCATGTACCCTGTGCCCATATACTACCCATGTACTACCCATGTACTACCCATGTACCCTGTGTCCATGTACTACCCATGTACTACCCATGTACCCTGTGCCCATATACTACCCATGTACCCTGTGCCCATGTACTACCCATGTACTACCCAAGTACCCTGTGCCCATATACTGCCCATGTACTACCCATGTACCCTGTGCCCATGTACTACCCAAGTACCCTGTGCCCATATACTGCCCATGTACTACCCATGTACCCTGTGCCCATGTACTACCCATGTACTACCCATGTACTACCCATGTACTACCCATGTACCCTGTGCCCATATACTACCCATGTACTACCCATGTATCCTGTGCCCATATACTACCCATGTACTACCCATGTACCCTGTGCCCATATACTACCCATGTACCCTGTGCCCATGTACTACCCATGTACTACCCATGTACTACCCATGTACCCTGTGCCCATGTACTACCCATGTACTACCCATGTACCCTGTGCCCATGTACTACCCATGTACTACCCATGTACTACCCATGTACTACCCATGTACTACCCATGTACCCTGTGCCCATGTACTACCCATGTACTACCCATGTACTACCCATGTACTACCCATGTACTACCCATGTACTACCCATGTACCCTGTGCCCATATACTACCCATGTACTACCCATGTACTACCCATGTACTACCCATGTACTACCCATGTACCCTGTGCCCATGTACTACCCATGTACTTACTACCCATGTACTACCCATGTACTACCCATGTACTACCCATGTACTACCCATATACTACCCATGTACTACCCATGTACCCTGTGCCCATATACTACCCATGTACTACCCATGTACCCTGTGCCCATATACTGCCCATGTACTACCCATGTACCCTGTGCCCATGTACTACCCATGTACTACCCAAGTACCCTGTGCCCATATACTACCCATGTACTACCCATGTACCCTGTGCCCATGTACTACCCATGTACTACCCATGTACTACCCATGTACTACCCATGTACTACCCATGTACTACCCATGTACCCTGTGCCCATATACTACCCATGTACTACCCATGTACCCTGTGCCCATGTACTACCCATGTACTACCCATGTACTGCCCATGTACTACCCATGTACCCTGTGCCCATATACTAATCATGTACTACCCATGTAGCCTGTGCCCATGTACCCTGTGCCCATGTACTGCCCATATACTACCCATGTACCCTGTGCCCATGTACCCTGTGCCCATATACTGCCCATGTACTACCCATGTACCCTGTGCCCATGTACTACCCATATACTACCCATGTACCCTGTGCCCATGTACTGCCCGTCTACCCCCATTTGGATAGAATTACGACATATCGCAGTACTAGCGTCATTGTGTTATTTGTATTGTTTCTTGGTATCCTCGGCAATTTCGATACTCGGTGAACGTAAATTTGTATGATAATACATGTTTATTTGATTGTCTTGCATGTTTGGTCAACACCTACTGTCTTCTTGGCATTGAATCAGTCAATGATGTAACACTGTAACCTGGCATGCATGTCGTAACAAGTAACTAGGGAGGGTTGGTCTCAGTCTGTCCACCGCATCCTTTAGAACAGTGGTTCTCAACCGGTGGGGAATTCCCCCTCCCCCCGACAGGGGGGAATTTTAGGGTTTCCAGGGGGAGGGGGGGGGGAATGAAGATCATTTCAAGATCGCATTAATACAAGAACCGATTACTTGATATTGCTTTTCACTTCATACTTTACAGTTATGCACATCTCTTCCTTCTAAAATTCATTTTATAAAGTAAGTAGACCCACAAATCACGTTTTATGTTAATGTCTAGACCTGATTTAACATATTTACCTTCCATTTGTGTGTTATACTGTGTAGGGGTGGGGGGGATTTTTAGGTTGGAAATATGAAAAGGGGTGGGGGGGGGGGGGGGGAAATGACGTTCTGAAAATATTGTGGAGGTATATGGGCCAAATGTTTGATAGGAACGGGTGGGGGTGGGGGGGGGGGGGTGACGTTCTTAAAATATGGTGAAGGGGGGGGGGGCACGGGCCAAAAAAGGTTGAGAACCACTGCTTTAGAAGATGATAGCTGCAGCATTCAACCGATCATGACGGACGGCGTCAATCAGGGCTGATGTGTGTTGGTTGAAACCTGATGTTCTATTGGGAGACATAAAGCTGACGTTATGACTAGACGAGAGATGCATAAATACGCGATGAGGGGTACGTTAATTCCACACTGTGGAAAACTCATCATATAGAGTAGTGCTCAAAATAGACGCATCATGTGGATAACACAGGGGAGCTATGCCCCAAATTGTTCCGCTTTTACTGGATCTCAGATAGATAAGAATGCACGAATAATGTATGAAATAGACTAGAAGGGCCTCTGGTCGAGATCATCTAGTGTTATTTATTCTGTCTCGGGGGTCTGTGCTTCCACTTGTTGTGTTGTGTATCTCGGGTGATATTTTTGCTAATTCTTGTATGTGTTATGTTGTAAATCCAGTTTGTGAATTTGCTAATTCTCCAGTTTATATTGCATATCTTACATGATGTGTTTGCTACATGTTATGTTTGTGACGCGGAAGCCTGGACAATGAACCAGCAATTAGGAAGTCGAATGGAGGCCCTGGAGATGTGGATCTACAGAAGAATGTGTCGTATGTCATGGGAACAAAGATAATCAAATACAGAGGTTCTAGAAAAGTAGGAATGAAAAGAGAGTTGATGACAGAAATAAAACAGAGGCAAGTGAAAATATATCGGCCACCTTAAAAGACATAAATTTTAATAAAACCCATACTGGAGGGTAATGTTGAAGGCAAGCGAACAAGAGGTAGACAACGATGCATGTAGAAAGATAACTTCAAGAGACGGACGAAAAGAAATATTTAAAGAATGTACAATCAAGGCGAGAGGCAAATAAGTGTTGGAGGTTCATTGCAGCCAACCTTCATTGTGGAGACGTCACTTGAATGAATGATGTTTGTTATGTTGTAAATATTAAGTTGTGTTGTTGTTAATTCTCATGTTTATAATGTTGTATATCTTAGACCAAGTCACATTCTCCCATTTGTTATGTTGTATATTTAAGACCAAGTATTTGCTACTTTCCCATTGTAATGTATATCTTAGACCAGGTATTTGCTACTTTCCCATTTGTAATGTTGTATATCTTAGACCAAGTATTTGCTACTTCTCCCATGTGTAATCTTGTATATCTTAGACTAGTGGTTCTCCACGTTTTTGGGCCCATGCACCCCTTTCCCTTCACCATATGTTCAAAACGTCATCCCCCCTCCCCCCTTTCGTATTCCCTCCCTATAAATTCACCCCTGCCCATAACAGTATATGTAAAATAGAAGCTAAATATTGAATAGCACATACTAGAACAAAGCATGATGTCTCCATTTAAACGTGATTTGCGGGTCTACGTATGTTATACAACGAATTTCAGAAGGGCGAGAAGTACAGAACTGTAAAGTATAGAGGGGAAAACAATATCAAGTAATCGGTTCTTGTATAAAAACGCGATCTTGAAATAATCTTAATTCCACCCCCCCCCCCCCGGAAACCCTACCCCACCGGTTGAGAACCGCTGTCTTAGACCAAGTATTTGCTACTTCTCCTATTTGTAATGCTATATATCCTTGGCCGTGTATTTGCTACTTCTCCTGTTTGTTACATTGTAAATCTTAGTTTGTCTATTGGCTACTCCTCATGTACTGGTCATGCCAGTTCACATTTCTCTGAGATAGCGTTAGGGGAAGTCTCTTTTGGATGCTACAACTTCTCATCCACTACCACATTCGATCCACTATGCACCTCTCTATATTTGCCACACAAATCTACTCATCCCTCACCCCCTTCCTTTCATTTTATGTTCCATTTCCAACTACGCCTTCCTCCACACTTCCTCCTTTCCCTTTACCACACCGACTCCTCATTTTACTACTCCCTCACTCGTTCTAGCTCCTCCTTTTCCTTACTCCCGCTACATCGCTTTCGTCTTCCTGTCAATGCTCCCACGATTATATTACCTAAATTGCACAACTACCCTCTCTAATTGTCCTCCTCCATCTTCTCCCCCAAATCCTGACACGATCCTCCTCTCTACCATCCTATCTTAGATACTACAAACTACATCATCATCATGTGCATGCCGATAAGCTTGGTTAGTCAATACTACTCCTTTTTTTTTCATTACATCCAACAATTACCTGTTTACCACTATATCCTACTCCTGCGTTATATTTTCCTAAGACACTTTGGGTTGCTCGTTGCTGCTAACGAGAGCATCACCTAGAAGAATATTGACTTACAAAGTTGTTGAGGACTGAGAAGGTAGTCCATAGCGATGTTTATGTGGAAATCAAGGGAAAACCACCACATCATACAACCCAAAGAAACTAAACATGGAATCCTTCCAAGGCTTTACATGAACAGTGATTGAAGGCATAGTCTCTGGAAGAAGAGGAAGACATCTTCCAGCATGAAGATGGACACAGGACATTGCGGACATCCTTGGCATGAGGGTGTATGAGGCCAGCGAAATGGCCAGAGATCGAGAGACGTGTCCATGCGCCGTCATGACAGCGATGTTCTGTAATAGACTTCTTAACTGATTAATGCCATGGGATGATTAATTGTCTTAAGCGATGTCTCACATCAACCATGGGCTTATATATTTTGGAAATATTGTCATCGTAAGATGTTGTCTCAATTAGCATATCAATACAGTAGTATTAACTTAGCATCGTCTTTTAACTTAATACATAACACAACATGCTAACATACTAACACATTTAGGCCATAACTGTGACACACCTCATTTTCCCATTTTCCAACATCCAGTTTTCTTCGGCCCAAGCTTTCTTTTTATTTGGCACTGAATCAGTTAAATGATGATGCCTGCTTTTAGTTTTGCTTATGTTTAATAATAATAATAAATCTTGTAGCTTTTAAATCAAAGCAACCCTGCTTCTACTTTTTCTTCTTCTTTCGTCTTTTAACCTCTAATAGGACAAACGCCCTCAACCAACACCTTCGAAACTCTCCTTTACTTAGCTGTCCCATGCATCTCAGGCCATATATTCCCCATATTAATATATCTCTGTCTACATGTTCCCTCTTTCTCTATTTCCTCTGTCTTGGAGATTCCAGACGAAAGCTTTTCTATAGTATGTCCAGAAATGAATGCCGTCATTCACGATCAATTATTTTGAAAACTGTCTGTTGTATCGTTATGAAATTTTTCCTGCCGTCTTATATTTATCCCCACTCAAGGAATATGTCTTTTATAGGTCCAAAAGCAACTTAAATCATGAAAAGAGGCGACATTTCTTTGATGTTTTGATGAAAAACTAGTGATTTCTCGCTAACAAACTTGTTGTACACAAATGCCAATGCCCCCGCCAGTTCGGATGACAAACAGAAGGTGTATCCAGATTCGTATGGTAGTGGGTGCATTGTCTGCTCTGCTGAGAGGGAACATGATTACATGTTTTGCACGAGGATTATAGCTGTGAATGTCTCTGTAGTGGGCTTCCTTCTTAACGGTCAAGATGTTGGTCCTCTTTTCATTGAAGTTTATAGAATGATTAGTATGTTCGTGTGTTGTCCCCTCATTTGACAACATGTTTCTTCTCACGTTTCTTGTTATGCCACAATATGTCAGTTCCCACCACAATATTACTCTTCGGTTGGTATTCGATGCGTCTAGAGCTTGTTGTTTTTTCAATGTCAGTTGTTTGTCACCGTTGAGGGATCACGGAATTGAAAATTCATCACTGTGGAATACAAACTGTTGCCATTAACAAGTTGTATTGTTTATGTCGATGCTGTAATGTTTAGGGCCTGCAATTCTTCTGAATATTTGTAGCAAAATATCCCAGTTGGTGTGCACGTGAATTAAGGTCTGCGATCTGCTCAGACCTTAATCTGTGTCAGACGATTCCAGTAGGTCGATGACTGCTCTCGGTTGCATACAATTCAATCCACCCTTTCTTCAATAGTCCTCTTCCTCTTTCAACACATGGTCCTCACATTTTTCCAGTAACTTTTATGAATATTTAATAGCGCGGACTGGATTAGTATCTTGACGTCAGACAATTTGAATATAGTATTGTCAGCTGCCACCTGTCCTTTAATTTTAGCCCACACAAGTTCTATAGCGTTAAAATGAGAATGGTACGGCGGAAGTCTTAAGCACCCATGACGATGCTCTTCTATCAACTTGTCGATTTGATATTTCTTGCTTTTTGGCGTCTGTTTTACAAGGGACAACAATTCTAGCTATAAATACGTTTCTGGAAATGGTATGTTTTCCATTCGGAGCCATATCGTTATTGCCCCCGTTGTGCTCGATGCTGTAGGTATTTTGTCTTCTTAGGCAACAACATTGATATCATGCATTGTCCATACTTGGACACGACGATGGAAGCACAGTATTCTCAAGCCAATCTCTAAATACATTACCATTCATCTTATTATGATAATCCCTATTGTCTGTATGCTTTGATACGAACACGAGCCCAGCATTCTGTTGTAAGCCATTATGCGTATTACCTGCATGGGCCATGAACAAAAGCTGCCCTATAATGCTGGGCACATATCGCTTTATCTGTTCATCCACTGATTGCCATTCCTTATCACTTGTGTGGTGCGCATTGATCCACATTTCATCCAAACACACAATGCCATAATTTTCTTTGCGGATTTCCCTTATTTCACGTAGGTATCTCTTCTCACGGCTCCTAAATGCGGTTGCTCGCAAAGAATCTTCTACCGCCCTTGTACTTTCTAAAAGTGAAGATAGTGTCCTTATAATTTGCAACAAAGTTGTATGTTATTATTTCTCAACCAAACCCTAAGTTTTCTTACAGTCACTTTTTCTTTGGCATCCAACATTTTTATAATGCTGGATAATCCTGGATATAAAATCCTAAATTTTTATAATTTTAGGAGTCTCTGTGGCGAAGTAGTCAAGCCTTTTGACTCGGGCTGCAAAGGTTGTGGGTTCGATTCCGGGCCGCATCTTTCGGTTCACGAGTTAAATTTTTCGGAGACTTCTGTGGGTCGTCGCTAGTGCTGCGGAGTTCGTGCTTTGTGAGATGCTTTTCCACGCTGCGGAAAGAGACCGAGCCATATGGGATAGAACCCGGTGCAATGAAGTCGACCCTGTCGACTTTTAAGCGATCTTTTTAAAGCATTTTTATAATAGCTCGCCTTTTGACATCTTTGTCATAGGTGTCTACAGAAACCTTTCTACCTACCGTTTGATTATTGCGTGGTGGTTTAATTCCAGATTCTTGCACCCTTCGACGAAATTACCGTTTACTCAAACCCAATGCATGCACTGTTCTTTTTTCGGAATTTGTAATAGTATAAAACATTTTCCTGCGATCAGCTTCTATTAAAAAGTATGTGTACAACTTCATAGCGATGCTTTGAAGTGTATACACAATTTCGCATTCAATCCCATTGAAAAATATTCACACATTTCAATGTTAGCGATAAGTGGTAAGATTTTAAAAAAAAAAAAAAACATATTAATCAGGTTTCATGAAATAACCCACATTTTGAGACACCTCTGAACAGTCCCAGTTTAAACAACGCGGGATTCTTAGCATAAGGCCAATCCCGTAAAATACGTAGAATATTCAACATTGAACGCTGATTGTCTGGCTACGGTGTAATACATTTAAAATTATGAACTTCATCTCAGACCCGTAAATTATATACCGCATATAAACAAACTTTGAAATCTGCTGTGAAATCTCCAGAACAAACTTTTTTTGTTGGGTGGACATAATGATAAGCTTAAATGCTAAATCTCATCATTTTCCTTCAGTTGGTTACTGAGATATGGAATTTTATATTGGGGCAGACAAAAGTAAACACACTACGCTCATATTTTCTTAGTGTATGTATCATCCAGTGCCAGCTTCTTCTCTACACTCCATGATTCACCGCCAATTACCCAGTTCTCTACACTCCATGATTCACCGACATTTGTCAGTTCTCTACACTCCATGATTCACCGCCAATTACCCAGTTCTCTACACTCCATGATTCACCGCCAATTACCAGTTCTCTACACTCCATGATTCACCGCCAATTACTCAGTTCTCTACACTCCATGATTCCCCGTCATTTGTCAGTTCTCTACACTCCCATCACCATTTGTCCAGTTCTATAATGACAACAGTTATAGTTAGTTTCACATCCTTTTACAGGACGTTCCAGTCAACACCAGCATGTTTTGCTGTTTGTGAGCTCTTAGCAAGTTTACATTCTGCCATTGCTTTCTGAACGACCTACAACCACACCATTTTATAAATAAACAAACGAAACACGGTCTGCTGCCAAATCGCGCGCAGATATGTTTCTAACGAGGGTATGCGAGATCACGAACCGAGTTCGTAACACCTTTACCACGGAACGAGCAATGGCAAAAGTAACACCAAAATAACAAGTCTGTAATTTTCGCAAAAAATAGATATTGCATGTCTCTTTTCGGGCGTTGCGATTAACATCACATTGAATGTCTAGAGAATTCTAAGTTCAGTAGTTTGGTAATACACTCTCTTGTCTGGAACACTCAAAGCTAACGAAATAGCGGGAGAACTATCAACACATGGAGATGAGAATTACAGACAGAGATTAATCCAATTGGGAGGACAAGGATCGAGTGGCAGGAGATAGACAGGGTGGGTAGGCGTTGTTTGGATGTGAGCCTAAGGGGTAATGGGGGCAATAATAATAATAATAATAATAATAATAAGAAGAAGAAGAAGAAGAAGAAGAAGAAGAAGAAGAAGAAGAAGAAGAAGAAGAAGAAGAAGAAGAAGAAGAAGAGGAAGAAGAAGAAGAAGAAGATGATGATTGTCATTATTTTCTGAACGAGAAGTCAACTTTTTTCTCTAACCGAAGTACAGAATGGACTCACTATCCCGCCATAAGCGCAGGGGGTTTTAAGAGTGAGCGATCTAAAGAAGCATACATTCTATTTATGTTCACAACTAAAATATGTATTCAGCCCATATGGACTCGAACACAGGTGCTGCTTGACTATAAACAGATTGTTTACAAGCACATAATCTGTGACTCTTGGACATGTTGATGTCCCCTTCAGTGCTTAACGTGGATTCTCGCATCCAGAAACTTGCGGGCCAGAACTCGTGATTGAAATAACAAGGTCGCATCAGCTCACCCGGCCGATAAAACAGCGACATCGAATTTCGCCTTATAGTAACCCAACAGCCAGACAGCATAAAATCAATTTCGTTTGGGATTCGTTTCTACTGGATCGGGCAAAGGACGCCAATCAGACATCACTCTTACCCATGAGTTTGTAGACTTCACGCTTCAGAGGGTTGCCATTTCAACATGTGTCCAATTTGGCATACTTTATGATCCCCTCCCCCCTCCCCACCGTATGACAGTAAGTGTTCTTCAAGTTGGATTAAGTTGTAAGCAGTTGCAATAGTGGTAGTTCTAGTCGTTCCATTCCAGCTTCATAGAAACGATGTCGCCCAACCTTGATCCATTCCTGTGTCATAGAAAACCATACTTCTTCTTCTTTCGTTCGCCTGAAATATGCTTATAACTGCAATGTTGTCTCTTGTATGAATCCAACAGTCTTTTTTAGTTCATTCAGCGGTCCATAGAGTTTATCTTCCACTGTTGTATCTCTAGGCCAGAAGGTTCGCCTGGATATGTTATAGTTTGGGCAATCCTGGAGTATGTTCTCTGCTGTCTGCGACGCCAAACCACATGTGCACATGGCTGTTTCACCAATCTTGAATTTTGTATACATGTGGTTGCGTAATCTATTGTGTCCTGTTCTGAGGCGCAGAAGAATGACCTGTTCTGGTCTGTCCATAACGTGGTAGTCGTCTTGAGTAAGGTTTGGTGGCCTTCTGACTGATTTGATCATTCTTTTCTTTTGGTGGTATGTAATAGGCACATCAGGTTGTTCTTCTTTTGCTCCTTCCTTAGCCAATCGATCAGCTCTGTCGTTTCCGGGGACTCCACAGTGGGATGGTATCCACTGTATGGTGACCTTACGAAAACCATACGAAATATTCATTATTGCCCCGCGTTAACTCATGAATGAAAGAGTTGCTTCCACAAGACAAACTCGCCAAGTACCGACAACAAACCGGCCTTAACTTAAGTATGCAGTTCATTTGCACTTGCTGTTATAATGATGTAGAGTTCTTACAACAGTTGATGGCATTCTTGACGATTTGTTCTGCGTGTATAACATCCTTTAGTCGTTAGTTAATCGCGGTTCCAACTTCACGGCATAGGGTGGCCCATTATGCTCCATTCCTGTGCCAGTGAATATAACACAAATTTCTCCTCATTAAACCATGTGAAAAGTAGAACAGACAGGCGTTTCGACAAGCCAACAGCCCACACAGGTATGCTGTGCGTAATGTCGCTGCCAGAATGCCGTAACAAAAGTTCGCCACGAAAAATGCAGTTAATCGTCGATGAAAGCGGCAGTCATTAGACATCCAGCAGCCACACATAACTGCATAAGGCAACCCAGTTAGTTCAGCGACCGGCCTGTCGCCATTTTTCAGAACTTGCAGTTTACGCTACAAACAACCGCGGACAGATGTAAAAGAACTCCACACGATATTCACAGCGCTCAATGTGTCGCTCCACACGCTCAACTCAGTAGCATGGTGACGTAACGGTGCACTATCAGTACAACACGATGAAAATGTGTAAGCAAACCGTAGCCACACGCATAAACACTCCAGAGGCCTTAACAACTCAACCGCCTATACTCCATTTTGGGGACAGGAAGTTGGGAAGGACAAGAAATATTAAACAAGGACGACCTTTTGATAACAGCCTTACCATTAGTAAATAAAAGAAATGGCCACAGCATGTTTATCTCATCATCTCATCTCATCTCATCTTGTTCCTCATGTACCTTACGGTGACGAGGTGAAGTATAAACAGGGTGGAGAGAGCCCGCTTATGGGCTTCATGTATCGATATTCCCATGGACGCTGTTATTCCCTCTTCCATCGTTTACATGATCGGCATCTTTTTCTACTTCCATCTGGTCTGTACATCATTGCTTGGTATCGTATGCTGTTATTTGGTAAACTAATTTCATAGTCAAAGCAATCTAGCGCTGCTATAACTCCCATTTTAATCCCGATTCCTTAACTTATGATCTTCTCTCTTCTTGATATATTAAGTATTCTTCTCAGGAAATCTCATTTCTGTTGTTGTGATTTCTCTTTTCTCTATTTCTGTCATTGTCCAGATTTGGTATGTTTATCATTGGTGATAATACCGGAATGAATCACCAAAACATGAGAAGTAGACGGTGATAATACCGCAATGAATCACCAAAACATGAGAAGTAGACGATAAGCTGCACTAGAGCACCATCGCAAGTAACAATATGGACGTTGCGGCTAAAGCCTTCATCAGCACACAATAACAAACTATCACCGACACAACTACAAGAAAAACACTACATGAAAATATAAAAGCTGCTTATCTGTGTCCTTGTTGTGTTCTGGACACCTGTTTCATGAAACCCGCGGGTATGATGATATTGATGACGATAACACATAATACCTGGCAGATGTTTAGAAGGACTGAAGATTTCTTTAGGCTAGACATCTTTGAATCTCATGTACTGACGACTGGCACTCTGAGTGACATGTCACATTATTTCGGCACGCCATTACAGCATGGTCGCCGAGACCTGGACTGGACGTTTGACCCTATTGCTGAGTGTCCATGGGTTCAAATCCACATCCCCGGGAAGGTTAACCCGGTCAACAAATGCCCGCAGAAGTCGGATGTGTCGGCCTAACGGCGCAAGAACGCAGCTCTGCTGTAAACAGGCACAGCGCAATCACATCCGAAAAAAAACTCCGGATGAACGAAGAAGAAGAAGAAATCCACATCCAGACAGTTTGTAACATTGCTCGGGCTCCCAGGTAGACCCAGTCTAACATTAGAGATTGTAACATTGCCCGGGCTCCCAGGTCTAACATTAGAGATTGTAACATTGCCCGGGCTCCCAGGTGGACCCAGTCTAACATTAGAGATTGTAACATTTCCCTGGCTCCCAGGTAGACCCAGTCTAACATTAGAGATTGTAACATTGCCCGGGCTCCCAGGTCTAACATTAGAGATTGTAACATTGCCCGGGCTCCCAGGTGGACCCAGTCTAACATTAGAGATTGTAACATTGTCCGGGCTCCCAGGTGGACCCGGTCTAACATTAGAGATTGTAACATTGCCCGGGCTCCCAGGTGGACCCAGTCTAACATTAGAGATTGTAACATTGTCAGGGCTCCCAGGTGGACCCAGTCTAACATTAGAGATTGTAACATTGTCCGGGCTCCCAGGTGGACCCAGTCTAACATTAGAGATTGTAACATAGCCCGGGCTCCCAGGTGGACCCAGTCTAACATTAGAGATTGTAACATTGCCCGGGCTCCCAGGTGGACCCAGTCTAACATTAGAGATTGTAACATTGCCCGGGCTCCCAGGTGGACCCAGTCTAACATTAGAGATTGTAACATTGCCCGGGCTCCCAGGTGGACCCAGTCTAAAATTAGAGATTGTAACATTGCCCGGGCTCCCAGGTGGACCCAGTCTAACATTAGAGATTGTAACATTGCCCGGGCTCCCATGTGGACCCAGTCTAACATTAGAGATTGTAACATTGCCCGGGCTCCCAGGTAGACCCAATCTAACATTAGAGATTGCTGCCAAAACAGACGTCCTGGTCTAGCACGCCCGAGTCTTTAAGTTATGTCAGTGAAGTCTGGTCAACTTACTCACACCAAGATAAACATTTAAACAATTTTCATATGCGGTGTCTGCAAAAAATACTTGATATTATGTGATAAAATAAGATCACACCTCGAAGAGTTGGACCGATTGCGTGGTAAGACTGTTTGTTCCATACTCATTCATTGTAACTTAGATGGATAGTTCACATTAGGATGTATGGCGGTTGAATACCACAGGGCATCGTCTTTGGTAAGTTACATATGATTAAATGATCTCGTGTGTAAGCGGGACTTGATTAATACAGGCATTGATGTTGTAACTGGGGAGCGAGTCGCCGCTGATTGCATTTCTTGTAGGACAAAGATCAGAAATGTAATAAAGACAAAAGACAAAATGATTGCAGATAGGCCACACATTGAGCGTGTGAAACGTCAGATGGTGCATGATGGTGGAAATTACCATGTAATCACATGCTTCCATTGTGGACGAACATTTACCGCCCGTATTGGTTTGATCAGTCACATTCGCTAACGCCATGGGCTGAAGTTATTTATTATGCCTGTCTTAAAGCACACTGTGACAAACTATCGTCTGTTAGACGGCCAGGTACAAATACTTTTTTTTTTTTTGCGTATCCCTTACGGTTCGTTGCAGTCAACGCCAGCATTTTTCAGCTGCTGTTGATGTACTAGGCAAGTGTTACGTTCAGTAGTTAGCCATTGCTTTCTGAACGACCGGCTCCCATACCAGCACGTTATAACACAACGCGACACGATTTACTGCACAAATCGGTCGCAGCTGAGTTTCGAACGCCTGATACCCGGCTCACGAACCGCGTTCGCAAGCCTTTGGCCACGGAGCTAATACTGCAGCACTTTAATAATAACAAAAGAAGCAAAAACTCTATAATTTGACCGTAAATGAGATGCCACAAGAAATATGATCAATAGGTAAATGACTATAATTATTTTAGGCTTTAGAATTATTGGAAATGCCGGGAACTCCTTGATTATCTGTTGATCTTGTCGTGATGTCTGCAACACCCTCAAGCCAGCCCAAATTGGCGATTAGTGAAGCTGGGACGGAGAATGACTCCTGCGATCACAGCGTGTTCGGGAGATTGATCGCAAAAATCAGATCTGGGTTAGCGTATGAATTGTGTGGTTTTTACATATTATAGATCACGAACATATAATGACAGTTAGGCAGTTCCGTTCAGCCTTGCCTTTACGTCCAAGACTTCATCGATATCATCCAGTGCCTTGCTGTGTGGCGTGGGCTACCATGCTTCTCCCCAAATTGCGATATCCAACGGCATGGATCATTTCATGTGTTAACTACCTTCCGTGCCATAACACAAGACTGTCCATAATTTTCTCACATTGTCTTCCTCTATCTCTCTTTCCGCAAATCTTTTTGGTTGTCCGAACATGTTTCAGTTTTTGTCTTCTCATTTCCCTTAGCAAATAGAAGAAACATCTTAAAACAGTCTGATCATCATCATCTTCCATGTTTGCCTGAAGCGCCTTGAGGAGGAATAGTTGACGTTCCAGCGCCCGGTGGGTGGCACTGGATAGTATCATTTCAAATGATTTACAATATCTTTGATGTCGTCATTCCATTTTCTTCTCAGCCGTCTGCTTTATCTTGTTTGATCTAACGCCGGTACTGCTAACAGATTGTGCTGCATTCTAGAGAGATTGCCAAACATTTAATCTTCTCCATTTCAATAAGGGCGGCAGAAGATGTTGACCCCTCTGCCTGTCTTCTTCTTCTTCTCTGCGTTCGTAGGGAATGTTGTTTTAGACGTAATTGCGTTGTGCCTGTTTACAGCAGAACTGCGATATTTGCATCTTTCGTCAATCGATTTCGTCAGATTTCTTCAGATATTTGTTGACCTTATTAACCTTACCGGGTCCTCTGTCTGTCTGAAAACAGACACTTCTCAGAAAATTCGGCTTATTATCTGGTACCTATTATTTTTAGACTACGTCGACATCAGACTCGGATTGGTTAGGAAATAGGGACCCTGCATGTAGGAGATTGAATCCATACCCGTGTTTTAGTAAGCTTGTACACTTAAGCAGTCTGCCATCCCTGGGTCTATTACAAGCACACAGAACACAATAACCAATCTGCCATCCCTGGGTCTATTACAAGCAGTCTGTCTATATGTCTGTTGTCTAACTGTCATTCTGATTTTCTTTCTGACTCCTTGTCTATCTCTCCACCACTCATATAGTCGGCCTGTCTTCCTGTTTAACTCTACGATAAAATGTGTTCAGATTGAGACACTCTCTATCCTTATATGATCTCCACAGGGCAAAAGATGGGTTTCCTAGGCTGTGGCGGTATATCCTTCCTCTTTACACCCGATCTGTGTTAACCACTACTAACAAAGCATCTTAATCTCTTGTATTTCCCAGCGTTAATAGTTAATGAGTGTTTATTTAGTCCCCTCAGTTCATTATTTGATGTTATTATTCAAGCATTATTATCGCGTATTTTAACCTGGTCGGTGATTCTTCAAAGGCTGTGTTGAGTCAAGAACCGACATCACAGCACTGGGGACATTACCAGTATTTAATATAATTGCCTAGAAAATCAACTCTGCTTTTTGCAACGTCCCGCAAAGGACATGCAGTATTTTTATTAAATAACTTCTTCTTTCACTAGCTTCTTCCATGCAAACGTTGTTAATTACTCTGCCAGTCGAATGTATGTGCAACATTAGTGGCAGGGACCAACAATAAGCCAATACAACCACAAGGAATTGGATAAAGAGCAAAGAGAAGGCAGACAAGCTTATCAAGATCAAAGATTCTTTAAGGAAACATAGCTAACACGAAAGCAAGCAACACATCTTTAGTCAGCAATGGGCTTATCGCCAAGCCTGTATTTGTAAACTTGCATGAAATAAATTCGCATATATTGATTGACAGAAGTATAGGAATACAGCAGAGACCAGAGGACACGCTAGGCCAGATATAAATTAAAATTTATAATAACCACACTAAGATTTGAACATCTCACCTTTAATATCAACAGCGCCTCGCCGTAGGAACATATGTACTTCGAAGCTAGACTAAATAGTTAGTTAAAGTTAGTTGCATATACTTTGCAGGACGTAGCAATCAACTCCAGCATTTCTTGGCTGTTTATGATCACTTGGCAAGTTTTCGTTCAGTAGTTTGCCATTGCTTTCTGAACGACCGGTACTCATACCGTTTTCATAAAAAACCAACCCTTAGCGGTCTTCTGCTGTGTTTCGAACGCGGTATGCGGAATTAAGAACGGTGTCCGTAACCTTTTCCGCACAACTAAATACACAAACATAAAATACGCGCACTCATCTGCCAGGTCTATCATCCGTGCGAGCCCACAAGAATGGAATATAGAACTAGTTCGGATCTAGACAATCATGGCAGTTGGTGAATGTCGTACATATGTTTGAAGGATTAGGGAAACTAAGCCCCCCCCCCCCCCCTTGTCCAAGGAGCGGCGACGCTGTGTTAGGTCATGTGACTGTTGGTGGATTCGCTAGCAAGTTGATGTTGCTATTGTTGTTGTTATTATTTTTGCTACCGATGCTGCTATTGTTGGTGTTATTGCTGTTGTTTTTGTTGTTAGTGATGTTATCGTTGTTGTTATTATTGTTGTTGTTATTGGTTTTATTGTTGTTATTGCATTGGTATTGTTGCCATTTTTGTTGTTATTGCTATTATTGATGTTGTTATTATTGTTGTTAATGTTGTCATTGCTACTGTTATTGGCCTGTTATTATTATTATTGTTATTATTATTGATATTAATGTTACTGTTGTTATTGCTGTTGTTATTGTTGCTATTATTGTTATTATTATTGTTATCGTTGTTTTTGTTGCTGTTCTTGTAGTTATTTCTATTGTTATTGTTGTTATCGTTGCGGTATTATTGTTGTTATAGCTGCGGTGTTATTGTTATTTTAGCTGCGTTGTTATTGTTGCTATTGTTAGTATTATTGTTGTAGTTGTTATTGCTATTATTAACGTTGTTATTCTTGTTGCTATTCGTGTTATTACTGTTGTTGCTACTGTTGTTGTTGTAGTTATTTTTATCGCAATTGTTATTGTTGTTTTCATTTTTTAATTGTTGTTATTATTTTTGTTGTTATTGTTGTTGTTGTTGAGAGACAAATAGGACCGACACAAGATATGGAATGGTGAATTAAGCCTTTCATGGGAAAACAGCTGGCAACACAGGCACAGAGGACATTGCAAGTCCTCCCGACCCTCACTCCGTACCTCTGTCTATCTGTCTGTCTGTTCATCAATACACCCATCCATCAACCCATTCATCCATCCATCCATTCATCCATATATCCATCCATCCATCCAGCCATCCATTCATTCACCCATTCATTCGTCGATCATCAATCTATCTATCCACTCAACCATCTATTCATCCACCCACCTGTCTATCTATATATCCATCCATCCATCCATCTATCTATCTATCTATCTATCTATCTATCTATCTATCTATCTATCTATCTATCTATCTAAGTATCTATCTATCTATCTATCTATCTATCTATCTATCTATTTATCTGTCTGTCTGTCCGTCCGTCCGTCCGTCCGTCTGTCTGTCTGTCTGTCTGACTCTTTGACTGACCATTTGTCTGTCTGTCTGCCTATCCATCTATATATCTATCGATCAATCATCGATCGGTTGATCGATTGATCTGTATGTCTGTCAGTCGGTCGCTCTATATTTCCATCCATCCATCCATCAATTCATCTATCTATCAATCCATTCAATTTTCCGTCCAGTAGTCCATCCTCCCATCCATCTGTCTGTCTGTCTGTCTGTCTGTCTGTCTGTCTGTCTGTCTGTCTGTCTGTCTGTCTGTCTGTCTGTCTGTCTGTCTGTCTGTCACTATTGTCTTTTGGTACTTCTCCGGGAATGTAACTATAAGTGAATTGTCAAAAATTGAAGCTGGACATTCACTACTATTTTCTTCTACTACTTCCTCCTTCTTCCTCAACTCTCCACATCAATGTCCCCAATAACGCGTAATTTCGTCGCAGAAGTCCCAGCATCAACAGCTCCACACACGTCACTTACATGGACACACTGTGACAACACAAGCAAATACATGATTACTTTCCACAGGATATTAAACCGCCTGTCCCTGCTTCCGGGCCACCTGCTTAAGTGATACATGGCCGCCCACAAGTTACATTTACTATTTTGAAATCCTTTCAGGGGCTGCAATATGTCCACCCGCCATGCTAATTATACTGTTTGCCTCCCCTGACTGGACATCAGCGGGGTCCAATCATTGTAGCCGGGTGTGTTTTTATGGCAATCGTGGACGTCAGGTGGCAATCAAGCGGATGTGGCAGAACAGGGAAACCTTGCCACAGTTAAGTCAGTGGGCTGAATCCACTTCTCTTAAGTCGACAGCTCTAGAAATTGGATGCTGTGCTTTTTGGTGTCAGGTCGGGTAGAGGTAGTTGGAAGTGTAAATTGTACGTTTTGCACTAGAGATGGGATGTCGTGTCTAAGTGGGTTTTCTAACTGTATGTAAGTTAGCGTCTGTGACTTGGGGGTAGTGTACACAATTTCACAATCCCGACATACAGAATTCGAAGTCAGCCGCAGGCGATTTGGTAGCAGATCTCTTTGCCGATTTTCACAATGGTAAAGCCTACCCTTAAGAAAGTAATGGCAAACTACAGAACGTACTATTGTTGAAATATGACTAATGCCGGCATGGACTGCGACGTCCTGTAAAGAACATGCAACTAAATTGTACTTTATGATGTATATATGGCTTGAACCGAGTGTGATAATTAGCACATGATCACTTCTCGGTAATTGTTGAAAGAGTTCTCTTATGTCTGACCACGACGAGTATTGAATCCAATATTCATTAGCATTTTTGAATGTCTAATTTTATCTCTTCATATCTTTGCTCGGTTCTCATTGTGACTCTTTGCACTTATATCAAGTATACACTGACTAGAAACCCGCCATGTCGTCGCGGCTGGACGCTGGCATGGTGGCCCGATGCTTCTGTGTTCGGACCCTCATCGAGGCCGATATTTAACATCGGTTTCCCAGGTTTGTCCAGCCTACATAGGACACCAGGTAATATCTTGGGAAGGAAACGTGGCCTCTTTATATTGTTCACATCGCCCCTCTATTGCCGTAAAGTCTCGCACCATTTCCCAATTACCCCTTACAAATTTATCTTTAACGTAAAATTATCTTTAACGTTTCGCCATAAACGTAGTTCGCTTAATTGAGTTCTTTACATTACCTTAGTGGTTAATTTATTTCCAAATATCTTTGGCGGGCTGCACTGTAATTTTAAAGAGCCCAGAGTCGTAGATCAGCTCAGTGTTCTTGTCTCGACCATGCCATGTGGCCAAGCCATCCAGGTATTTACTTCTCTGCCTTCCCTTTGTTCTCTTCGCCTCCATCTTTCCAGTTGTTATCGCGGTCTACAATGTATTTCTTCTCAAAGCGTGACCAAAAATGTTTGACTATCTACGTCTAATTACTCTAATCAGTTTACGATTTTCCTTTGTTTCTTGATGGACATGAACATTGATTTTTCTGTGTGTCCATGGTATTCTTTGCATTGTCCTCAGAAATCACATTTCCACAGCCATCAGATGTTTTTCAGCTTGTCTGCTCATTGTCCACGCTTCACATCCATATAAAAGTACAGGTTCTATGTAGCACCTCAACACTCTTTTTCTCGTTTCAATTGATATCTTTGTATTGGTCGGTATCTTCGCCATGGCGATTCTTGTTCTAATCTCCTCAAGGCATCTCCCATCAGATGTTATGACTCTTCCAAGATAATTGTACCGATTCACTTGTTAAAGAATATTCCCATTTACTTGTATATTGCATTGTGATATTTCTTTCTTCCTAGTGACGACCATAATCTGTGTCTTCTTACAATTTAATTATAATCCTAGTTGTTCACTGTGTGCAACAACTGCATCTACTAAATGTTGCAGATCCTGCTTATTGTCTGCAATCAATACTGTATCATCCGCATATCTAATGTTATTGGTGTTACGAACCAAATAATGATTCCTTTCATATCTTCTAAATTTCTGAAAACGTAATAGATATGAAAGGAATCATCACTGGGAGAAGTAACAACCTAGGCTTCCCGATCAACCTAGTGTACAATGGATAACAAGAATATCTTGGGAAGTACAGACAGCCGCATGATACTGGCCAAATCACCCACCGTGTGCCGACTGTCATAAAACTGTCATTTACTGCCAATATTGTACCTTGCGGAGAATGGCAGAGGGGTCTGGGGCTTGAGGAATTAAGTCCGGCTGGCTAGTGCAGTCGCCGCGAACTGTGCAGGTTAGGATTTTCATTTTTCCCCAGACAGAAACAAAAATCCCACACCTTACTGAGGATTCGAACCCGGGTCTCCCGAAGGAGAATCCGGCGTTCTAGCCAATCAGCCAGCAGCTCCTCCTCCGTGTGCCGACGGATCTATCCAAATATGAGCCTAACACATTTTTCCTGTTAAGCCTTCAGCTGTTTAACAGGGTTGTACTGACTCCTGATGGCACTTTCCTGAAATGGGTGCTTTTCTGATTGGCATCAGCTTATGTCTGTACTATGTGGTGAAGGCGTTACGGAGGCAATTCGTAATACAGCTTACGTTCGTTCAAAAAACAGCTGTGGGTGATTTGGAAGCGTTTGTATTTCATACAATGGCATGAGTGCTGGTCGTTCAGAAAGCAATGGCAAACTACTGAACGTAAATCTTGCCAAGAAATCACAAACAGCCCCAAAAATGCTGGAGTTTATTGTGACATCCTGTAAAGGATACGCAACTAACTTTTTGTATATCTGTTCATCTACCTGTCTATTATGCTCCTCATAACTCCACAAATCCTGTGCAAAAAGCCAGTTCTCCGGTCGACCTTGGCATTTGGCAGATGATCGATCTAGCCCAGCATTCACTTAGCCCATTTGTTGCAGCTCAAGTGCAGAACAAACACTCTCAGAAATGCAGGTACATCTGATCTCCCGCTGCTAACTGCAGCTATTCCATGTTTCCGCGCCAGAGACATAGTTGAGATAGATGCAGCAAACAGCTGGCAATCCCCAACGGATTCTTTCTCCACAGTTGTTGCTTGTTTCAAGGGTGTCCGCATCTTCAGGCGTTATCACACCCCGACGAAAGGATGACGTGCGTTATCTAACGGTGTAAATGTTAGCGTCTGTGATCGAGGGCTAGATTATGCAGTTTCACAACTCTAACATACAGGGTTCGAAGTAAGGCACAGGCCGTTTTTAGAGATCCTTGTGTGTTGATTTGCATATAGGATATATGAAACATTCTTGACATGAAACATATTGCGGGATTATGCATTAGTAATACATCTCTTAATGGAGCCGCGGTGGTTTAGTGGCTGGTCGACTCCATGCCGGCTTGGTAGGTATGGGTTCGAACATAATTTGGGCGGATTAGCATTTATTTTAAAACCGACTTGTGCCCCTAGGACGAACTAGTTGGTCATTGGTACCAAGAAATGTCTCTGGAGGTAAAGACGGGCGGTAGGGTGCTGACGACATCACCCGGTTGGTCTATACAAATAGAGGTCTAACAATGTATTCCGATGAGGTTTAAGACATGTACACGGATTTTTACTGACTGACTGACTGACTGACTGACTGCCTTGACTGACTGACTTACTGTCTGACTGACATACTGACTGTCTTGACTGAATTACTAATTTACTTACTGACTGTCTTGACTGACTGATTTACAGACTCTCTTGACTGATTGACTGACTGACTTGACTGACTGACTTACTATCTGATTGACTTACTGATTTACTGACTGACTGAATGATGGACTTGACTGACTGACTGTCTTGCTGACTGACTGACTGACGTAATTACTGACTGACTGTCTCGCTTGTCAAGGTATATGCTGCTTCATCATAATACAATTTTTTACCAGGATTAGCTAAGGTAGTAACTGTCTTGAACTAATATGGTTGTAGTAACAAAACAGATATACACATTTCATGTAATAAAAAAGATATACACACTTCACGTAACGAAACAGATAAATACATTACAAGAAAAAAACAAGTACACACATATTTGAATTAACGACAGATATGGGATGCAGAGGTGTTTCCAAGGCACCAGGGCCGGGATCTATTCTGGCCAAGACCTGCTGACACGTCCACGTAGTGCGTCCTAGGCAACAGGTCCCTTCGGGGACCTGGCTAACATCAGTAGGATCGATGATTCCTCCGAAGTCGGAGAATATCTGCCTGCACGGCGAGGAACCTCCAGTCTGCACACCAATAAGCCAGACATGGGACAACGGATACTCACACAAACGTCAGGTCCGGTATGACATCACACTGATGTTGTCAACAGGATGTCTTCATCCGACATACAGGACTTCACGCTGGAGTTCACAGCCAGCGAACACAAGCAAGCAAGCAAGCAACAACAGATATCAGCATTTCAAGAAATAACAGTTACACACATGTCATGTAACAACACAATATACACATTTCAAGTAACAATAAAATATATGCATTTCAAGTTACAAAAAATAAAGACATTTCAAGTAACAGCAAGTTTACACATTTCAAGTAACAACAAAGAAAAACATTTCAAGTAACAATAAGTAAAGACATTTCAAATACTAACACATTTGCACTTTTCAAATAACAACAAATAAAGACATTTCAAGAAAGAAAATTAACAAATTTACCCATTTCAAGTAACAACAACAACAAGGACATTTCAAGAAACAACAAATTTGCACATTTCAAGTACCAACAAAATATATATAAGGGCCGTTCATTTGAAACCGGTTTCAATGGCTTTATTACAAAAGCATGAAAGAAACATTAACATGTGTGGTAGAATTAAACAAAGCATTCATTTTGAATGAATTATGCACCATGGGTTGGTCAGAAGGAGTCGCCGTAGGGATTCAGGCAAGCATCCCATTACTTAGGTAGGCGGCGAAAGCCGCCCGCAAAGAAAAAAAAAGATTATGGTTGCTCACTGAACCAAGTGTTTACCGCGTTTATTATGTCTGCATATGTATGATATCGTTGCCCCTTGAGAGCTTTTTTTTAGAGGTCCGAACAAATGAAAATCACATGGTGACAAATCAGACTATAGGCTGGATGTTGCAGAATTTCCCACTTCTTCAAAGCTAATGCTTCCTGCACAATCTTTGCAACATGCGGGCGAGCATTATCGTGCAACAAAATCACACCGCGAGAAAGCATACCGGGTCGTTTATTCTTGATGGCTTTTTGCAGCTTGTCTAGTGTTTCCAAGTAGTGGGTAGAGTTGATGTTGACACCAGGTTCTTTAAAGTCGGCCAACAATAGCCCTTCATGGTCAAAAAATGCGCTCAGCATAACCTTACCAGCGGAAACCTGTAACTTGAATTTTTTGGCTTTTGGTGATCCAGCATGCTTCCATTGCATGCTCTCTCTTTTGCTGCTCGGCTCAAAGTGGTGACACCATGATTCATCGCCTGCCACTATGCGGAAGAGAAATGCATCACCCTCCACTCTGTAACGCAGCAAGTGGTTCAAACACCATCCCATGCGTTCCTCTTTTTGGTGGTCGGTCAACATCCGTGGTACCCACTGTGAACACACCTTCCGATATTGCAGTTTCTTACGAACGACCTTTTGAATTGTCCCAATTGACACATCAAATTCTTTCGCTAGCGAACGTATGCTTCGACAACGGTTCATCTGTACTGCTGCATCAATTTTGGCGATGGTTTTTTCTGTTGCAACAATATGCGCTTGACCCGGTCGTCGAAGATCTGTCGTGAACTGACGTCCTTTCCGAAACATTCGTACCCAGTCTGTCACTGTTGTCTTCGACACACATATGTTACCGTACGCTGCCTGCATTCTTCGATGAATGTCCGCTGGTCGACATCCTTCAACTGAAAGAAACTGAATCACCGCTCTTTGAGATGCTTTGGACGGATTTTGGATCAACTCGGTCATTTTCTCAACGGTCAGAAACAGAACCTATGCATCATGGGACGATAAGCACGTGCTCTTTTATTCATTGGTCGGTACTTATCACATGACTATGACAAGATCATGTTCAACGTACGCAATTTCGCGCGGTGCGGCATAGTCGGATTTCAAATGAACGCTTCTAATACATTTCATGTAACAACAAAATATACATATTTCAAGTGACAACAAGGACAAAGTGGGAAAATCAACAACTGTATAGATTTAGTGCCAATAGTAACTGTCTGGACTGCAGCAGAAACACTTTAATTTGAATATAGACAACGTAAATAATTAAATGTTGATGAGTGTATTTGCTAAAGACGTTACTGATAAAGTAATAAATGTGTGGGTATTGATTCTGCACCCATCAAGCGACAATGCCGACAGAATTTGGACTGTATCAGCGAAGTGGCGTCCAGCTGAGAAAACAATAAAGAAGGCCACTTATTCAGATGAATCCGATGATCTCATACTTTGCAGGGGTTCTTAGTCGTGGATTGGGGACTTTCGACGACAAAGACCAAAATAAGAGTCCCCCATAATTATGATATTAAACTCTCCGTGGACCTTACGGTATTGGGTTTGATTCGGGGTGTCTCGAATAATGGTGGGAAAATATAAGAATATTAAGTGAAAACGATTAGGTCTGTGTGACTCGTAAGAGAGAGAGAGAGAGAGAGAGAGAGAGAGAGAGAGAGAGAGAGAGAGAGAGAGAGAGAGAGAGAGAGAGAGAGAGAGAGAGAGAGAGAGAGAACAAGCATTGAGGCCAAAGACACCATACAACAAACTCATACTCGGTTAATAGAAGTCACAAGGGGTGAGGTAGGGTATAACGATCACACTTATTATTATTATTATTATTATTATTATTATTATTATTATTATTATTATTATAAATTAGTGTAAACATGTTTTAAAACATAGCACAACAAACTTTTCGATCTTAGTGATCTACTTCAGGAACAACACAGTCAGATCTAAGAAAACAAAAATGAAATTTGAAAATAAAAAATAAAACCGTAAATTAAAAAGCATGAATGTCGAACGTTAATAGGCCTTTGCGCATCCTCTGTGCACAGGAAGGCTGCCCAAGAGATAAGGTGTTAAGATGCCAAAAAGAAAATATGAAGTCAAAAATGGGGAAAGTAAACTTTGGTATATAAGGGAGAAGCAAAGATAAATATTAGTATCTATAATAGAGATTAAGAGCAGAACAGGGCAAGCAAAGGCAACGTTTAAAATAAAATGAAGAATGTCTTATGCAATAAGTCATTATCATTGAATGTAAGGAAGAGGGTGCTGAAGTGCTATATAGAACATGTTTTGCTGTATGGCTGTGAATCTTGGAATATAAATGAACAACTTAGGAAGAGCTCGGAGGCAACAGAGATGTGCTTTCTGAGACGAATGTTACGAATTCCTTGACTGCCAAAGTAACTAACAACGACTGACTGAAAGAGGATAATGAAACTAGAACATTATATACAACAATAAGACAAAGACAAACAGCTTTCTTTGGTTCTGTGATGAGAAGTGAATCATCGGAGAACATCGTGACAACTGGAAGAGAGGCAGAAGCAGACCAAGAGAAATGTTTCTGGGTGGATTGAGACGGTGGCATGGAGGAATATCATCAGCAGAGTTGATCCAAAAAACCAAAGACCGAGAACTGTGGAGAGTCATGAACGCCTACGCCAACTGGATGATGATCTATAACCTAGGTAGGTAGGTAAGCAGGTAAGTAAAATAGGTTCGGAGATAGGTAAGCAGCTGTGCAAGTTTACATTTCACTGATATCCTCTAAACGTATCCCTTCACTCGCAAACACCCCCCCCCCCCTTTTTGTTCCTCCTCCGTCTACATTCTCGACTATATCCCACAGTGACCTGGCCTGCAAGGTAAAGGTCACAACAAGGCAAACGATCTGCATGCTAACACGGATTTTGTTTGTAGACAATTCTCCACAGAGCACATACCTGCCAGCGGTCTCACCAATACCTCGGTCACCTGCCGCTGTGTGATGAGCTGCATGAATGAGCGCTGTTTCCTCCACCATCTCGTGTCTTGTTTGTTTTGTCGCTCGGTGGCAGGATACGTAAATAAACATACTGTGATCGCTGGCTGGCTCGTGTTCTGGGACCACTCTACGGACCCAACAATCACACAACATCGGAAAACCTGTCGGAAGAGATTGCATCTTTCTGGTGGTATGGTTGTGTTTCATGTAAACTCCTTTGCTATCCTTTTTTATAGCGTATAGAGTCAAGCCATCAAGCGTGTTACTACATACGAAGTAATACGATTCCAATCTCTATGCAGAGTGCGGGCACCTAGAATACGTGTTCCAAACTCTATGCAGAGTGCGGGCACCCATAATAGCGACCAAGGCCTCTAAACAGATTTGATACCTAGCACTCCCGGATATGAAAGGAAATCAGGAGTTCTCGTGTTCAAATTACGTTCGTTAATGCTTGCCTGCTTGCTTGCGTTCACTGGCTGTGGACTCCAGCCTGTATGTCGGATGAAGACATCCTGTTGTCCAACATCAGTGTGATGTCATACAGGACCTGAGGTTTGCGTGAGTATCAGTTGTCTCATGTCTGGCTTATTGGTGTGCAGACTGGTGGTTTCTCGTCATGCAGGCAGATAGTCTTTGACTTCGGAAGAATCATCGATCCTACTACGTTAGCCAGGACCCCGAAGGGACCTGTTGCCCAGGACGCCCAACTAGAACGTGTTAGTACGTCTTGGCCAGTATAAAACCCGGGCCTGGTGCATTTGAAACACCTCTGCGTCCCACTTTCGTTATTAAATCAGCTTCAGTTGTAAATTGCAAAGAGCAGGCCGTAAAGCCACCTCTCTGGCAAAATTGTTAGGAACAGAAAGCTTACCCACAGGAAGACACTCTACAATGGATGGAATCTGTCTGGAGGCAGCAAACCTGAACACAGATGTATACGGAAGCCGGACCAGTGACACCCTGAAGCACATAACTAAGACTGACGCTCTGAAATGGAGAGACGCACGAAGAAGAGGATGACTATTCTGTGTGGATTGCTTTGCTAATTTTCTAATCGTGCCGTGGCATAAGTCATCCTATTGTTTTCCTTGTTCAACTGGCGATGGATTTTAAACATTCACAAAGTATATCTGTGCTCATAGCTTTTCGCCCTCATCTTAAACGATTAGACATCCAATCCTCTAAAACTCTAAAATCCCGGAGCAGTAATCATTGTTGAGTTCTATGTGTGTGTAAATCCTGGAGCAGTAATCATTGTTGAGTTCTATGTGTGTGTAAATCCTGGAGCAGTAATCATTGTTGAGTTCTATGTGTGTGTACATTGTTGAGTTCTATGAGTGTGTAAATCCTGGAGCAGTAAGCATTGTTGAGTTCTATGTGTGTGTACATTGTTGAGTTCTATGTGTGTGTACATTGTTGAGTTCTATGTGTGTGTACATTGTTGAGTTCTATGTGTGTGTACATTGTTGAGTTCTATGTGTGTGTACATTGTTGAGTTCTATGTGTGTGTAAATCCTGGAGCAGTAATCATTGTTGAGTTCTATGTGTGTGTAAATCCTGGAGCAGTAATCATTGTTGAGTTCTATGAGTGTGTAAATCCTGGAGCAGTAATCATTGTTGAGTTCTATGTGTGTGTACATTGTTGAGTTCTATGTGTGTGTACATTGTTGAGTTCTATGTGTGTGTAAATCCTGGAGCAGTAATCATTGTTGAGTTCTATGTGTGTGTAAATCCTGGAGCAGTAATCATTGTTGAGTTCTATGAGTGTGTAAATCCTGAAGCAGTAATCATTGTTGAGTTCTATGTGTGTGTACATTGTTGAGTTCTATGTGTGTGTACATTGTTGAGTTCTATGTGTGTGTACATTGTTGAGTTCTATGTGTGTACATTGTTGAGTTCTATGTGTGTGTACATTGTTGAGTTCTATGTGTGTGTACATTGTTGAGTTCTATGTGTGTGTACATTGTTGAGTTCTATGTGTGTACATTGTTGAGTTCTATGTGTGTGTACATTGTTGAGTTCTATGTGTGTACATTGTTGAGTTCTATGTGTGTGTACATTGTTGAGTTCTATGTGTGTGTACATTGTTGAGTTATATGTGTGTGTACATTGTTGAGTTCTATGTGTGTACATTGTTGAGTTCTATGTGTGTACATTGTTGAGTTCTATGTGTGTACATTGTTGAGTTCTATGTGTGTACATTGTTGAGTTCTATGTGTGTACATTGTTGAGTTCTATGTGTGTGTACATTGTTGAGTTCTATGTGTGTGTACATTATTGAGTTCTATGTGTGTGTACATTATTGAGTTCTATGTGTGTGTACATTATTGAGTTCTATGTGTGTGTACATTATTGAGTTCTATGTGTGTACATTGTTGAGTTCTATGTGTGTGTACATTGTTGAGTTCTATGTGTGTGTACATTGTTGAGTTCTATGTGTGTGTACATTGTTGAGTTCTATGTGTGTGTACATTGTTGAGTTCTATGTGTGTACATTGTTGAGTTCTATGTGTGTGTACATTGTTGAGTTCTATGTGTGTACATTGTTGAGTTCTATGTGTGTGTACATTGTTGAGTTCTATGTGTGTATACATTGTTGAGTTCTATGTGTGTATACATTGTTGAGTTCTATGTGTGTGTACATTGTTGAGTTCTATGTGTGTGTACATTGTTGAGTTCTATGTGTGTGTAAATTGTTGAGTTCTATGTGTGTATACATTGTTGAGTTCTATGTGTGTGTACATTGTTGAGTTCTATGTGTGTACATTGTTGAGTTCTATGTGTGTGTACATTGTTGAGTTCTATGTGTGTGTACATTGTTGAGTTCTATGTGTGTGTACATTGTTGAGTTCTATGTGTGTGTACATTGTTGAGTTCTATGTGTGTGTACATTGTTGAGTTCTATGTGTGTGTACATTGTTGAGTTCTATGTGTGTGTACATTGTTGAGTTCTATGTGTGTATACATTGTTGAGTTCTATGTGTGTGTACATTGTTGAGTTCTATGTGTGTACATTGTTGAGTTCTATGTGTGTGTACATTGTTGAGTTCTATGTGTGTACATTGTTGAGTTCTATGTGTGTGTACATTGTTGAGTTCTATGTGTGTGTACATTGTTGAGTTCTATGTGTGTATACATTGTTGAGTTCTATGTGTGTGTACATTGTTGAGTTCTATGTGTGTGTACATTGTTGAGTTCTATGTGTGTGTACATTGTTGAGTTCTATGTGTGTATACATTGTTGAGTTCTATGTGTGTATACATTGTTGAGTTCTATGTGTGTATACATTGTTGAGTTCTATGTGTGTATACATTGTTGAGTTCTATGTGTGTGTACATTGTTGAGTTCTATGTGTGTGTACATTGTTGAGTTCTATGTGTGTGTACATTGTTGAGTTCTATGTGTGTGTACATTGTTGAGTTCTATGTGTGTATACATTGTTGAGTTCTATGTGTGTATACATTGTTGAGTTCTATGTGTGTGTACATTGTTGAGTTCTATGTGTGTGTACATTGTTGAGTTCTATGTGTGTGTACATTGTTGAGTTCTATGTGTGTGTGTACATTGTTGAGTTCTATGAGTGTATACATTGTTGAGTTCTATGTGTGTATACATTGTTGAGTTCTATGTGTGTATACATTGTTGAGTTCTATGTGTGTATACATTGTTGAGTTCTATGTGTGTATACATTGTTGAGTTCTATGTGTGTGTACATTGTTGAGTTCTATGTGTGTGTACATTGTTGAGTTCTATGTGTGTGTACATTGTTGAGTTCTATGTGTGTATACATTGTTGAGTTCTATGTGTGTGTACATTGTTGAGTTCTATGTGTGTATACATTGTTGAGTTCTATGTGTGTATACATTGTTGAGTTCTATGTGTGTGTACATTGTTGAGTTCTATGTGTGTGTACATTGTTGAGTTCTATGTGTGTGTACATTGTTGAGTTCTATGTGTGTGTACATTGTTGAGTTCTATGTGTGTGTACATTGTTGAGTTCTATGTGTGGTACATTGTTGAGTTCTATGATGTGTGTACATTGTTGAGTTCTATGAGTGTATACATTGTTGAGTTCTATGTGTGTGTGTACATTGTTGAGTTCTATGAGTGTATACATTGTTGAGTTCTATGTGTGTATACATTGTTGAGTTCTATGTGTGTGTACATTGTTGAGTTCTATGTGTGTGTACATTGTTGAGTTCTATGTGTGTATACATTGTTGAGTTCTATGTGTGTATACATTGTTGAGTTCTATGTGTGTGTGTACATTGTTGAGTTCTATGAGTGTATACATTGTTGAGTTCTATGTGTGTGTACATTGTTGAGTTCTATGTGTGTGTACATTGTTGAGTTCTATGTGTGTGTACATTGTTGAGTTCTATGTGTGTGTACATTGTTGAGTTCTATGTGTGTATACATTGTTGAGTTCTATGTGTGTGTACATTGTTGAGTTCTATGTGTGTGTACATTGTTGAGTTCTATGTGTGTGTACATTGTTGAGTTCTATGTGTGTGTACATTGTTGAGTTCTATGTGTGTGTACATTGTTGAGTTCTATGTGTGTGTACATTGTTGAGTTCTATGTGTGTGTACATTGTTGAGTTCTATGTGTGTGTACATTGTTGAGTTCTATGTGTGTGTACATTGTTGAGTTCTATGTGTGTGTACATTGTTGAGTTCTATGTGTGTGTACATTGTTGAGTTATATGTGTGTATACATTGTTGAGTTCTATGTGTGTATACATTGTTGAGTTCTATGTGTGTGTACATTGTTGAGTTATATGTGTGTGTACATTGTTGAGTTCTATGTGTGTGTACATTGTTGAGTTCTATGAGTGTATACATTGTTGAGTTCTATGTGTGTGTACATTGTTGAGTTCTATGTGTGTGTACATTGTTGAGTTATATGTGTGTATACATTGTTGAGTTCTATGTGTGTGTACATTGTTGAGTTCTATGTGTGTGTACATTGTTGAGTTCTATGTGTGTGTACATTGTTGAGTTCTATGTGTGTGTACATTGTTGAGTTCTATGTGTGTGTACATTGTTGAGTTCTATGTGTGTGTACATTGTTGAGTTCTATGTGTGTGTACATTGTTGAGTTCTATGTGTGTGTACATTGTTGAGTTCTATGTGTGTGTACATTGTTGAGTTCTATGTGTGTGTACATTGTTGAGTTCTATGTGTGTATACATTGTTGAGTTCTATGTGTGTGTACATTGTTGAGTTCTATGTGTGTATACATTGTTGAGTTCTATGTGTGTGTACATTGTTGAGTTCTATGTGTGTGT
>JACEFZ010011228.1:0-20393 GCA_014155875.1 Cepaea nemoralis | reverse complement strand
AAAAAAAAAAACAATTTCCCCCGGGTTTTTCCCATTTTACATAGGGTTGAATTTTGTTTGGGGGCAGTCCGAATCAATTGAATGTAACACATTATGTAGACTTGGAGAGCAAATAGGGGGTATACAATGTAACAAATAAAGTAGACAGAGATAGTACAGAGGCGAGTATAAAATGTAACATAAAGTAGACAGAGATAGCACAGAGGAGAGTATAAAATGCAACATATAAAGTAGACAACATATAAAGTAGACAGAGATAGCACAGAGGAGGGTATAAAATGTAACATATAATGTAGACAGAGCTAGCACGGAGAAGGGTATATAATGTAACAAATAAAGTAGACAGAGATGGCACAGAAGAGAGTATAAATTGTAACATATCAAAATAGACAGAGATAACATGGAGCCGAGTAAAAAATGTAACATATAAAGCAGACTGAGATAACACAGAGGAGAGTATAAAATATAATATACAAAGTCGCTTAAAAGTCAACAGGGTCGACTTCATTGCACCAGGTGTTATCCCATATGGCTCAGTCTCTTTCCGCAGCGCGGAAAGCGTCGCACAAAGCACGAACTCCGTAGCTCTAATATATAAAGTAAACTGAGATAACACAGAGGAGAGTATAACATGTAACATATAAAGTAGACAGAGATAGAGGAGAGTATGACATATAACATATAAAGTAGACAGAGATAGCCAGAAGAGAGTATAAAATGTAACATAAAGTAGACATAGATAACACAGAAAAGAGTATAAAATGAGAGTATAAAATGTAAAAAAGGTAAAGTAGACAAAGATAATACAGACGGGTTTATAAAATGTAACCAATGAAGTAGACTGAAATAACTCAGAGAAGCAAATAATAGCACACCACATATTATAACTGACAGAGAAGAGATTTAACAGTGTGTATTGGCTGCCTCCGCGGCACGTCAATCTCTTCGTTGCTATTACTAGGTATTTGTAAGTTTACCACAGCGTGCTGTATTCACTTATCTTTAGAATGTTCTGTGGGCGAGTCTGTTTGCTGTTTGTTTATCTGAACACCTGTCTATCACGTACATATAACATTCTATAGCCCATGTTGTTTAGTAGTGAGAACCGTGTAACCCAACACCAGTGATTCCCATGATGGGTGATAGCCAGACCTCCTCCCCCTCCCCCCTTTCCACCCACCTGTCGCGTGGTGTTGGTTAAAAGAGTCACAAGGAGATGAGGTAGGAAATGTGCAATAGACGTTAATTCTTAAAAGACCCTGAGACAGTTTGAGACGCTCTGTCCTAGACAAAACCCCATACGCTAGACATGACACGGTAAACCAGTGTTATAGACACCTCTATATTGTTGCATCAGCTCCCAAACAGTAATTACTTTAACTCCTTCGGTACCAGACATCCTTACTTTATCCCGACTGAACCACAATGTAGCTATTTCAGAGAAACAGTTGTTAACTCCCAGACAATTATTCCCATAACTTTCAGACAATTATTATTTTAACTCCCAGACAATTATTCCCATAACTCTCAGATAATTATTATTATTTTAACCATCAGCCTGTTATTTCCCATAACTCTCAGACATTTATTATTTCAACTCCCAGATAGTTATTCCCACAACTCACAGACAATTATTATTTTATTAATAGTTTCCAGACAGTTATTACTTTAGCTCCTTCAAAACCAGGGATCGTATTACTTCGGAACTAGACAGTAGAGTCTTACTTTACCTCCTAGACAGTCATTATTTTCACTCTCAGACAGTTATTACTGTAACTCCTTCAACACCAAGCATAATTGCTTTAACTTCTTCAAAACCAAACATTAATACTTTACCTCGTTCAACACCAGCCATCATTACTTTAACTCATTCAACACCAAACATCAATACTTTAACTCCTTCAGCACCAAACATAATTACTTTAACTCCTTCAACAAACATCATTACTTTAACTCCCTCAACACCAAACATCATTACTTTAACTCCTTCAACACCAAACATCGTTACTTTAACTCCTTCAACACCAAACACCATTACTTGAACGCCATCTTAACTATAATTTTGCTGTTTCAGAAAGGTTGCCTGCCACACATTTTAACATGGCAGAGAATGTTATCGGTTAGGCTGACATACATGGAACAGGAGATACAGACGTGTGTGTGTGTGTGTGTGTGTGTGTGTGTGTGTGTGTGCGCGCGCGCGTGTGTGTATGTGTGTGGAGAGATTAAAGTGAGTGAAAGTTAGTGTGAGACATATAGCTAGACAGAGAGGGACGCAGAGGAGAGAAAGATAGACAGAAGAATATATTGGCAGACAAACAGACAGACAGGTAAGTAATTAGGTGGGTTGGTTGGCTGGTTCGTTAGTTGGCAGCCAACAAACTAGCCAGCCAGCCAGCCAGCCAGCCAGCCAGCCAGACAGACAGACAGATAGATTAGATAGATAGATAGATAGATAGATAGATAGATAGATAGATAGATAGATAGATAGATAGATAGATAGATAGATAGATAGATTGTCAGTAAGAGAGCGAGAGAGAGTGAAAGTGAGAGAGCGAGAGAGACAGACTGACAGAGAGTGAGTGAGAGAGAAAGAGAGTCGGAGAGAATGAGAGCGAGGAAGAGAGGGTATTGAGAGAGCGAGATAGATCCGCTTTGTACTTTACACTCCGGTATTTTGCCATGCACCTCCACATACAGGGACGGAAGCTTTCACTTGACTACGTCAAACTCACAGAGCTGAGATTTTGTTGAAATTTTTTTTTTGCCACTGGTTTTAATTTCAAGAGGGGCGGGGGAAGAGTCGTTGAATCACGGGTTAAGACTTTGGAGGAAAACAAACCTCTATCAGATTTCAAGATTTCGTTTTTCCTTCCTCACCCGAGAGCACCTGGCGTGTCTAGCACAGACTCACAAAGAAATGTGGCAACTGGACCAAAAACGCGAGTGAGTGAGCACGCATTGCTGGGAAAATCACACAAGAATAGCAATGTAAAAGTGAATGCGCAGGCTGGGGAGTTGCACGAAATTATGCATTTTTCGCGGAGCATTGGGGAGATAAATTCACGAGAATGAGTGTTAACAACGAAAAGTTATCCAAAAATCAAAACATGTCGAGTAAATAACGGACATAATCTGCTTGATCAGCTAGTTGCATATTAACTTTAACATGTTTAGCTGTTTGCAATTTTTCTAAGAAATTTTACCTTCAGTAGATTGCCAGCCTGCTCCGTGGCGAATGGGTTACATACTCAGCTCGTAAGTGCGCAAACCGCGTTCGAAATAAAGCTGCGGGCGATTTGGCAGCAGACCGCCTTGCGTTGGTTTTATGAAATGGTATGGGAGCCGGTCGTTAAGAAAGAAATGGGAAACTACTGAACGTAAACTTGCCCTTGAATAACGAACAGCCAAAAAAATTGGCGTTGACTGCTACGTCCTGTAAAGGATATGTAACTACCTTTAAAGGATTGTCATTATTTTATGAAAGGCCGACGCTCATACCGTTGTGAAAATCAACGGAAGGCGGTTTAGGGTGCTAGACTAGGCTAATGATAACATATTCTTAGGATATCTAGTTGGTCGATCGTCAAAGTACACCTGTGTTTTTCATCGAGGCGACATAATATAGCTTTCAATATTTATATTTTCGAATACCTTCTCTAGTATCTAGGTATTTTCTTTACTTATATGAGTGTCAGAGTCATGTCTTAGTCAGATATGACTGAACTGCCGTATGACAGTAGACGGTAATACCTGTTTTCTGTTAGCCCCGAATGTTGGAATGTCTGGTCTTAGTCAGGTATGACTGATTATCCTATGACAGTAGACGGTACTATCCGCTTACTGTCAGCACCGAATGTTGTTAGTCAGATCTTAGTCAGACATACTGAGCTACAGGATGATAGTAGACGGTAATACCTGTTTTCTGTTAGCCCCGAATGTTGGAATGTCTGGTCTTAGTCAGGTATGACTGATTATCGTATGACAGTAGACGGTACTATCCGCTTACTGTCAGCACCGAATGTTGTTAGTCAGATCTTAGTCAGACATACTGAGCTACCGGATGACAGTAGACGGTACTACCTGCTTTCTGTTAGCGACGAATGTTGGGATGTCAGGTCTTAGTCAGGTATGACTGAGCTACCGGATGACAGTAGACGGTACTACCTGCTTTCTGTTAGCGACGAATGTTGGGATGTCAGGTCTTAGTCAGATATGACTGAGCTACCGGATGATAGTAGACGGTACTACCTGCTTTCTGTTAGCGACGAATGTTGGCGTGCAGACATCTACACCCCACATTGTGTCAACGGCTTTGGGTGGAGGAGCGTATTTGGGAGGGTTCAAGCTTTACCCTAGTGCTAAGAAATACAACCTAAAGATTAATTGTCATAGCAGGTCAGACCAGGCCCTAAGTCTTGTTCGGCAAATGGTCTAGGATCGAAGCTGCTACAGGCGGACAGTTAGAGCATTGCTTTGCTGCTCCGACAGCTTATGCAGCTTGTCTAGTTCTAGACATATTGGTGTTACCTTTCATCTGGAGTAAGCTAGACAGGCCGAGAAAGGGATCATCCTGCAATGGCAACACGTGATCTCTAAATTCAGCTCAGGATTTGTACTATGGACAAATATAACTCCATTTTACAAACTATCGTCTGTGCAGACGGCAAGGTGCCAGTCAACCAGTATATGTGAATTTATTTCACATTCTCGGCCAGATTTACATTGCGGGGGAAAAAAACTCAGTAAATTTGTTACACACTAAGTATTGGATATATATTGTGGTAATTCCATACTTGAATAGACCAATCAGCGCTGGATGATTGATATGGTCCATTTCACGCCGACCGCCTCAACTCCCCCTAATATTTCCAGGTATCAATTTATGGCTGGGAGTCCAGACAATTACAAAGAAATCCGCCTCCATTGAGATTTGAACATATTCCCACCCGGCCGGTTGACAAGATTGCTAGCCACTATACCACAGCGACTCCTACGCTTACATTGTATTTGCTTCTAATTCGTGGCTCTATAGTATTTTGATTGGGCCAAAGTCGAGTAATGAACTTAAAATAACAATGTTTGCATATCCTTTACAGGACATTACTGTCAGCGTCAGCATCTTTCAGCTGATTTTTGATTTCTTGGCAAGATTACGCTCAGTAGTTTGCCAATGCTTTCTGAGCGGCCGGCTCACATACCCCGTAAGTTACCGACGCGATTCGAACCACTGCTGATTCTCACCGTCGTCACGTTACTTACGAGAGTATACGAGATTACGGAGAAAGGTCGCTAACCTCTAGGCCAGGAAGCCGGCTAAAATCACAATAGTGGCTTGTAAATGCCACAAAACTACATAATGCTCCTGGCACTATCCTCATCATCATTATCAACATAAGCATCATCAGTAGTATCATCCTCATCATTATGATTACCATTATTATCATCAGCATCATCATCATCATCATAATCATCATCATCATCATGATTATAGTTATCTTCATCATCAGCAGAATCATCGTCATCGTCATTATCATCATCATTATGATTAACATTATTATCATCTGTAGCAGAATCATTAACATCATTATTATCATCATCAACCTAATGATCATTATCATTATTTTATTTTTCGCATATCCTTTACATGACATCGCTGTCAACACCAACTTTTGACCGCTGTCGTTGATTTCTTGGCAAGATTACGCTCAGTAGTTTGCCATTGCTTTCTGAGCGGCCGGCTCACTTATCCCGTAAGTTACCAACGCGGCGAGAACCGCTTCCAATAAACGGAATTACGGAGAAAGTCGTTTAACACCTAGGCCAGGGAGACCGGCTTTATCATCATATGGACCAGTGCAATCAATATCATTGTCATAAATAACATTGCCATCAACGTTAATATTATTAACATCATCTTCTTCAAAATCATCATCATTATCAGCAAGCTTCTTGCCAAAGGGCTTGACGAAAGTGACCATCATGCGATTAACACAATACACGGCAATTTGAACGTCTCTGGGGCGTGCAGTAATATCATGTTCACATATACCAAACCATGGAATTATGAAGTTTCTCTGCACAGAACACTAATCACCGTATTACCATAGATCTGCTTGCATTGTACAGAATATATCGATCTTTAGTACTTGATCAAGGAGTAAGAAAAGGTGTTATCAGACAGACGGTGAGATCAACATCTTGTACCACATATGTAAAAAAACGGAATATCAAATGGTTCTGTTATCGCCTTAGAATGCAACACCATCAGTTACCAGTATTGATACTACACAAAAGATCTGATACGAGGGCAAGAGGACACCCGAGAAGAAAATAGATTGTCGAAATCAAAGACATTTTACAGTCACACGGAATTACATTATCTTGTGCCACCGATCGGGCACTGGAACATCAACTATTTCTCCCCACAACACTAAACAGTCAAAGTGGATGATGATGGTGATGATGAGATGATGATAAAGAGCCGCTTTCACTGCAGTTGGATATCTCCACCAGTGACCCAATCTTCTCCAATGAATCCTGTAGAGCGGTTGTCAATACAATGCATAAACTTCGTAGGAGTGGAAATCCTAATTTGTATACTAGAATCTTCTTCATTTCCTCCTCCTTCTTCTTCTTCTTCTTCTTCTTCTTCTTCTTCTTCTTCTTCTTCTTCTTCTTCTTCTTCTTCTTCTTCTTCTTCTTCTTCTTCTCCCCCTCCTCCTGCTTCTTCCCGTTTGACATTTTGCGAATCGTTCCTAAAACAGATGTTTCTTCATGTCACAAAGTCCAACTGTTCAACCTTTTCTTTCTTCTTATACCTGGCTGCCCTTCCAATCTTCCTGTTGTTCCATTTCTTCTGTTCACCCTTCGCATGTTTAACTTTTCCTCCAACTTTCCTGTTGTCACATTTATCATGCCTAGCTTTCCATTTAACCTTACTATTGTCACATTTCTTCAGTTTACCCTTTCTCATTCCTAGCTTCCCATTTAACCTTACTGTCGTCACATTTCTTCAGTTTACCCTTTCTCATGCCTAGCTTTCTCTCTTAACATTTCTGTCGTCCCATTTCATCAACTTACTTCTTCTATATTTAGTTTCCGCCAACCTTCCTGTTGCCATATGTCAGTGGTTTACCCCTTCTCATACCTAGCTTTCCCTACAGCTTTCCTGTTGTCACATTCGACCAGTTTAGCCCTTCTCATACTTAGTTTTCCCTACAACTTTCCTGTTGTCATATTCGACAAGTTTAGCCCTTCTCATACCTAGCTTTCCCTACAACTTTCCTGTTGTCACATTCCACCAGTTTACCCCTTCTCATACCTAGCTTTCCCTGCAACTTTCATTTTGTCACATTCCTCCAGTTTACCCCGTCTCATACCTAGCTTTCCCTAAAACTTTTCTGTTGTCAAATTCGACCAGTTTAGCACTTCTCATACCTAGATTTCCCAGTAACTTTCCTGTTGTCACATTTCACAAGTTTACCCTCTTCTCATACGTAACTTTCTCTATAGCTTTCTTATTGTCACATTCGACCAGTTTAGCCCTTCTCATACCTAGCTTTCCCTACAACTTTCCTGTTGTCACTTTCGACCAGTTTACCCCTTCTCATACCAAGCTTTCCCTGTAACTTTCCTGTTGTCACATTTCACCAGTTTACCCCTTCTCATACCATGCTTTCCCTGTAACTTTCCTGTTGTCACATTCGACCAGTTTACCCCTTCTCATACCAAGCTTTCCCTGTAACTTTCCTGTTGTCACATTCCACCAGTATACCCCTTCCCATACCAAGCTTTCCCTGTAACTTTCCTGTTGTCACATTCCACCAGTTTACCCCTGTACATTAATTGGCTTCCTCTTCAACATTCTTGTTCTCACGCAATCTCATTAGGTTTCCCCTTCGCATGACATGCCCAAAGAATGCGGATTGTATATTTCGACATGAGTAACCAATTCTATTTATAAGTTGCTTTCTCTCTGGATATCGTCTCCTGTGACTCTTTTTAAAATGCAAAGAATACCATGGACAGACAGAAAAACCAATGAGCAAGTCCTTCAAGAAACAAATGAAGATCGTAAACTTATTAGAGTCATTAGACGTAGACAGTCACAATTTTTTGGGCATGTTATGAGAAGGAATGACTTGGAGAACTTGGTGACAACTGGCAAGATAGAAGGGAAGAGACCAAGGGGAAGACCGAGAAGTAAATACCTGGATGGCTTGGCCACATGACATGGTCGAGACAGGAACACGGAGCTGATCCACGACTCTGGTGATCGAGTGAGATGGCAGAACATGACCGCCCACGCTTACCGGCATGGCACATGATGGATGGATGGGCTCTTTTTATCGGTCCAATGTATTCGCAGCAAACTGGAATTGTGGGTGCTATAAATATTCTTTTTGATGAACTCTCAAACTGGGTCATTAAATATAACTCTATCCATATCAGTCACACACCAGAACGTGTCCGATATTCAGCTGGCAAAAAGGAACAGAAAAGACTCGTCTTCATGTAGCCTCCTCGTCTAAATGTAACTTCCTCGTCTAAATGTAGTTTCCTCGTCTAAATGTAACTTCCTCGTCTTCATGTAGCCTCCTCGTCTTCATGTAGCTTCCTCGTCTAAATGAAACTTCCTCGTCTTCATGTAGCTTCCTCGTCTGCATGTAACTTCCTCGTCTGTATGTAGTCTCCTCGTCTTCATGTAGTCTCCTCGTCTGCATGCAGTCTCCTCGTCTTCATGTAGTCGCTTCTCGTCTTCATGTAGTCTCCTCTCGTCTTCATGTAGTCTCCTCTCGTCTTCATGTAGTCTCCTCTCGTCTTCATGTAGTCTCCTCGTCTGCGTGTAGTCTCCCCTCGTCTGCGTGTAGTCTCCTCTCGTCTTCATGTAGCCTCCTCTCGTCTTCATGTAGCCTCCTCTCGTCTTCATGTAGTCTCCTCGTCTGCGTGTAGTCTCCTCGTCTGCGTGTAGTCTCCTCGTCTTTATGTAGTCTCCTCGTCTTCATGTTGCCTCCTCGTCTCATTGTAGCCTCCTCGTCTCATTGTAGCCTCATCGTTTCATTGTAGCCTCCTCGTCTCATTGTAGCCTCCTCGTCTCATTGTAGCCTCCTCGTCTCATTGTAGCCTCCTCGTCTTATTGCAGCCTCCTTATCTCATTGCAGCCTCCTCATCTTATTGTAACCTCCTCATCTTATTGTAGCCTCCTCGTATCGATGTAGCCTCCTCGTCTCGATGTAGCCTTCTCGTCTCTGTGTTGCTTCCTCAGCTCGATATAGCATCCTCATCTCATTGTAACCTCCTCGTCTCGACGTAGTCTCCTCGCCTTTGTGTTGCTTTCCCAGCTCGATGTAGCCACAACGTCTCGATGTAGCCTTCTCGACTCCATATAGCTTCCCAATTTCGATGTAGCCTCCAGGTCTCTCTCTCTCTCTCTCTCTCTTTCTCTCTCTCTCTCTCTCTCTCTCTCTCTCTCTCTCTCTCTCTCTCTCTCTCTCTCTCTCTCTCTCTCTCTCTGTTCAGAATCACCCAATAGATTTCTTAAGCTGTTATATATATCAACAGAAGGGATGGAAGCGTTTTGATATCGTTGATTATGTATGATGTCTGCTTATGCAGGGCAGGTTGTTGTGAAAAAACAAAACAAAAAACAATCCCCCACCAAAATAAAAAAGGTGTATTTTATACTTATATGACTGAGAATATTAAACACCTAAAATAATCAGCTTACTACAACTACTACTTATCTTCTTTGCGTTCATCCGGAGTGATTTTTTCAGATGTGATTGCGGTGTGTCTGGTTAGGCACCCTCGGGTCGAAACCCTCAGGCCAACACATCCGACTTTTAGCGTGCATTTTTGACCAGGTTAGCAATCCTGGGAGACTCTCACTTTTGTGGTACCGTCCACATCTCAGCTGGTCAAGTTGGAACAGTCGAAGACTACACGGTCATCCCTCAAGTGAAGGCAGGGACAGTCCATAGCATTTTCCCGCCATCCTGGGTGGCTTCCATAATTGCAGAGCCGGCACATAACGCTCTGGTGCTGGGTTTACCGAGGGAATCGTCACGTCCTGCTCATGGCTGTTTTAATTCCTCACTTCAATATATTGGGCATTTCGCTCGCCCTAGACCGTTGCTGCACAAACCAGTCAGCTCTGCGGTTGGTTTCCACTAAGCGAGTTTTCGGACATGTGCTTGTCCCTGTACCCATCAGAGCTGTTCCAGGCACGGCGGACATTCGGAAAACTACCTAGTCAGAGCTGTTCCGAACAAGAGCGGCATTCGGAAACTAGGTAGTCAGAGCTGTTCCTAGCACGAGAGACATTCGGACGAGACATTTCACTCGGACGTAATTGCGTAGTGTCAATTTTTTAGTTTGCCACCCGTAGGACGACACTTCCGACTTCCGGCGGGCATTTTTTAATGAGGTTAACCTTCCTCTGATTTCGAGGCACGTTAGACTGTTGTGATGTCGCCCACATCTCAGCTGGTCAAGATAGAACGACCAACGACATCGCGGTCGGCCCTCAAGGGAAGGCAGGGGCAGACAATGGGCAGTCCCTCGCTATCCAAGGAGGCTTCCATAATTGCAGAGCCGGCACATATTGCTCCGAGACTGGGCTCACCCGAGGAGTTGCCACGTCCTGCTCATGGCTGCTTTAGTTCCTCACTTCCATGTGTTGGGTATCTCGCTTGCCTCTGGTCGCTCAAGTGAGCTCCAGGGGCGGTCAGACTGCGGGCGACATCCACTCGGTAAGCTTTTGCTTTTGACTTTGGACCACGCAATTCGCTCGCCGTGCGTTCCATTTCGCGTTATTGAGACGTTTCTCCACTTTTATCTACACTCTCTATGAGTTAGATACAGACAGTTTTCGTAACCATTTCCTTCGACTGAGGCATTTTACTGACTTTTTGTACTCGCTCACGAGGTAGGCTACATGTGCTGCCGGCTCAGCACCTTACCTTCGTGCAGCAGTCAGTGAGAAACGGCCAGGCCATCTCATCCGGGAATCCAACATATCCCTCAGCTGAGAGCCTTCAAACAAGTGTCAGAACTGGGCATGTAGCTTGCTCAGTATCCCGATTCCAATTTTTCGGTAGGTGGATATCGGCCCGACTCTCAGATCCGAGGGTCTGTGGCTTAGAGGCGTTCAGCCTAAACCCTCGACAGAGAGCCTTAGAGTATTGTCCGAAACAAGAACTGCCTTCATGCGCCTGATTTAAACTTTTGACTGCTATCCTCAGTCTCCTGCAGAGCAGCAGGTTGTGTCTCTCTTAGTCTGGTCCCTATCCCATACGCTGTCCGATATGTAGTTTTCACCCATCGGCAAGCACATAGGGTCAACGGGACACTCAAGCTCCCCCACCACGGCAAGGTGGAGACACATCGGGGGAGACTACTACTTATTACTACTACTACTTACTACTACTACTACTACTACTACTACTACTACTACTACTACTACTACTACTACTACTACTACTACTACTACTACTGTTAGTGTTACTACCACCACTACTACTACTACTACTACTACTACTACTACTACTACTACTACTACTACTACTACTACTACTACTACTACTACTACTACTACTTAGTACTACTACTACTACTACTACTACTACTACTACTACTACTACTACTACTACTACTACTACTACTACTACTACTACTACAAGTACTACTACTACTGCTGCTGCTGCTACTACTACAACTACTACTACGAATACTACTACGAATACTACTACTACTACTACTACTGCTGCTGCTGTTACTACTACTACTACTACTACTACTACTACTACTACTACTACTACTACTACTACTACTACTACTACTACTGTTTCTACAACAACAGCTCCTACTACTACTACTACTACCACTACTACAGCTGCTACTACTACTACTACTGCTGCTACTGCTGCTGCTACTACTACTACTACTACTACTACTACTACTGCTGCTGCTGCTGCTGCTGCTGCTGCTGCTACTACTACTACTACTACTACTACTACTACTACTACTATTATTATTATTACTACTACTACTACTACTACTACTACTACGACTGCTGCTGCTACTACTACTGCTACAACAACAACAACAACAACTACTACTACTACTACTACTACTACTACTACTACTACTACTACTACTACTACTACTACTACTACTACTACTGTAAAAATTACTACTTGTATTACTACTTCTGCTGCTACTGCTACTACTACAACTACTGCTGCTACTACTGTTACTACTACTACAACTACTGCTACAACAACTACTACTACTACCCACTACCACTACTACCAATACAACTACAGCAACATCAATAACAACTATTACCGCTACTACTACGACTATTATTTCTATAGAACTACTCCTCCTCCGCCTCCTACTACAACAACAACAACAACAACAACAACAACAACAACTACTACTACTACTACTACTACTACTACTACTACTACTACTACTACTACTACTACTACTACTGCTGCTGCTGCTGCTGCTACTGCTGCTACTGCTACTACACTTACTACTATCACTACTACTACTACTACTACCACTGCTTCTATTATTACTACTACTACTGCTACTGCTACTGCTTCTACTACTACTACTGCTGCTGCTACTACTACTACTACTACTACTACTACTACTACTACTACTGCTGCTACTACTACTACTACTACTACTACTACTTCTACTACTACTACTTAGTAGTAGTAGTTACTACTACCACCATAATAGAATCAAATATGAGAGCCAGTGAGCTGAGAGCCAGTGCGGACATCTACATCTAGATACGTGACTCACTAGTCAATCATTCACTCACTGGTTCCCTACCTTCTTGGCATTCCTTGTAGGCAGCAGTACCAACTCATTTTTTATGCACTGACTCACTGCATCATAACACTGTCTGACACGAAACTGCATCATACAGTCGATATTTAGATGTCGAAAAATAATGTAATAGAAGTAGTTGTACCAGCAGGAGCAGCATCAGTAATAGTAGTTGTTGTTGTGGTAACAGTAGTAGTAGTAGTAATAATAGTTGTGGTAACAGTTGTAGTAGTAGTAATAATAGTTGTGGTAACAGCAGTATTAGCAGTTGTTGTTTTTGTTATTGTTGTTATTATTGTTGTTGTTGTAGAAGTCTTAATAGTACTTTTAGTACAAGTAGTAGTAATTTTACTTGTAGCTGTAGTAGTAGTAGTAGTAGTAGTAGTAGTAGAAGTAGTAGTTGTAGTAGTAGTAGTAGTAGTAGTAGTAGTAGTAGTAGTAGTAGTAGTAGTAGTAGTAGTAGTAATAGTAGTAGCAGCAGTAGCAACAGTAGTAGTAGTAGTAGTAGTAGTAGTTGTAGTAGTAGCAGCAGTAGCAACAGTAGTAGTAGTAGTAGTAGTAGTAGTAGTTGTAGTAGTAGTAGTAGTAGTAGTAGTTGTAGTAGTAGTAGTAGTAGTAGTAGTAGTAGTGGTGGTGGTGGTGGTTGTGGTGGTGGTGTAGTATTAGCAGCAGTAGTAGTGTAGTATTAACTGTAGTAGCAGACTTACTGTTGTTATTATTATTAGTAGCTGTAGCGGTTTTGGTACTAGTAATAATAGTAGCAGAAGCTTAGCAATATTAATATCAGTTACAATAAAACCGTATAAGTAGTCGTAGAGCAGTGGTACTAACAGGAAGAGATACGAACTTCCTTTAGCATCGGTGGTGGTTGTAGCAGTGGTAGTTTTAAGAGTGTTGGCTGTAGCAGTGGTGGTTGTAGTTGTTGATGCAGTAGTACAAGAATATACAGAAGTAGCAGCTGTTGTAGTATACGTTGTATATTGTGTCAGTTCTTAGTCATATATGATTGAGCTACCGTATAACAGTAGACGGTACTACCTGCTTTCTGTTAGCGCCGAACGTTGGGCGGCGCTTACCAAACCCGACACCCCACATTTTGCCAACGGCTTCGGGCGGAAGAGCGCAATTGGGAGGGTACAAGCCTTACCCTGGTGCGAGGAAATGCAAGCTAAAGACAAAGTGTCATGGCAGGGCAGACCAAGCCCTAAACCTAGGTTGGCGGCTGGTCTAGGATCGAAGCTCCGACAGGCGGACAATTAGAGCATTACTTTGCTGATCCGGCAGCTTCTGCAGCTTGTCGTGTTCCAGATGTAGAGGTGTTACCTTTCCTCTGGAGTGAACTAGGCAGGCCGAGAGAGGGATCATGTTGCATGGGCAACACATGATCTCTATATTTTAGCCCAGGCTTTGTACTATGGAGAGGCAATAACTCCATCCCTTGCAAACTATCGTCTGTCAAGACGGCAAGGTACCAATGATGTAGTATACGTAGTAGCAGAGGTTGTGTAAGTAGTAGTAGCGCAGCAGCAGTATTACAAGTAAAAGTATAAATAGCATCAGTAGTAGTTGTAGTAGCATCAGTAGGATACATTGTAGTGGAAGTAGCAGTATTGGTATATGAGGTCGTATAAGTAGCAAGAGTAGTAAAACGACCTATTAGAAGTAGCAGCAGTAGTATACACAGTAACAGAAGTAGTAGCAGTAGTATACATAGTAACAATAGTAGCAGCAGTAGTATACGTAGTAACAATAGTAGCAACAGTAGTACACATAGTAACAATAGTAGCAGCAGTAGTATACGTAGTAACAATAGTAGCAACAGTAGTACACATAGTAACAATAGTAGCAGCAGTAGTATACATAGTAACAATAGTAGCAGCAGTAGGATTCATAGTAACAATAATAGCAGCATTAGTATTCATAGTAACAATAGTAGCTGCAGTAGTATTCACAGTAACAATAGTAGCAGCAGTAGTATTTTTTTGTTTGTTCGCATATCCTTTACAGGACATCACTGTTAACATCAGCATCTGTCAGCTGATTGTTGATTTCTTGGCAAGATTACGACCAGTAGTTTGCCAATGCTTTCTGAGCAACCGGCTCACATACCGACGCTGATAGAACCGCTACCAATTCTCGCGCACGTCACGTTATTCACGAGAGTATACGGGATTACGAAGAAAGTCGTGTAACCCCTAGACCAATAGACCGGCAGCAGTAGTATACATATACTAACAGTAACAATAGTAGCAGCAGTAGTATACATAGTAACAATAGTAGCAGCAGTAGTATACATAGTAACAATAATAGCAGCAGTAGTATACATAGTAACAATTGTAGCTGAAGTAGTATACATAGTAACAATAGTAGTTGCATTAGCATACATAGTATCAACAGTAGCAGTAGTGTACATATACTAACAGTAACAATTATTGCAGCAGTAGTATACATTGTAACAATAGTAGCTGCAGTAGTATACACAATAACAATAGTAAATGCATTAGCATACATAGTATCAACAGTAGCAGTAGTAGTATACATAGTAACAATAGTAGTTGCAGTAGTATACATAGTAACAATAGTAGCAGCAGTAGTATACATAGTAACAATAGTAGCAGCAGTATTATACATAATAACAATAGTAGCTGTAATTGTATACATAGTAACAATAGTAGCAGTAGTATACATAGTAACAATAGTAGCAGTAGTATACATAGTAACAATAGTAGCAGCAGTAGTATACATAGTAACAATAGTAGCAGCAGTATACATAGTAACAATAGTAGCAGCAGTAGTATACGTAGTAACAATAGTAGCAGCAGTAGTATACATAGTAACAATAATAGCAGCAGTAGTATACATAGTAACAATAGTAGCTGCAGTATTATACATAATAACAATAGTAGCTGTAATTGTATACATAGTAACAATAGTAGCAGTAGTATACATAGTAACAATAGTAGCAGTAGTATACATAGTAACAATAGTAGCAGCAGTATTATACATAGTAACAATAGTAGCAGCAGTATTATACATAATAACAATAGTAGCTGTAGTTGTATACATAGTAACAATATCAGCAGTAGTATACATAGTAACACTAGTAGCTGCAGTAGTATACATAGTAACACTAGTAGCTGCAGTAGTATACATAGTAACACTAGTAGCTGCAGTAGTATACATAGTAACAAAAGTAGAGCAGCAATATACATAGTAACAATAGTAGCTGCAGTATTATACATAATAACAATAGTAGCTGTAGTTGTATACATAGTAACAATAGCAGCAGTAGTATACATAGTAACATTAGTAGCAGTAGTATACATAGTAACAATAGCAGCAGTAGTATACATAGTAACAATAGCAGCAGTAGTATACATAGTAACAATAGCAGCAGTAGTATACATAGTAACAAAACTAGCAGCATTAGTATGAGAAGTGGTAGAAGTAGTAACAGCAGTAGTTTTAGCAAGTCAGAAGCGAAGGATTGGACACAAAAGAAGAGGGGGAAGAGTAGAAACAATATGTTTATATATTGTAATAGGAGTAGGTGTGTTAGGAAAGTAGTAACAGTATTGCCAGCATGATCACTTTAATTCACATTTTCAGCAGAATTATAAATGAACATGATGGTGGTTGTCATAAGAATATATGTAGCAGCTGTAGAAGTAGCAGGAATGGTAGCAGTAGCTGTTTCAGTAGCGTCTGTTGTTCTTTCAGTAGCAGTAGCAGTAGTAATATTTGTAATTGTAGTAGTAGTAGTAGTAGTAGTAGTAGTAGTAGTAGTAGTAGTATAGTAGTAGTAGTAGTAGCTTTAGTAGCTGTAGTGGTAGTAGTGTCAGTAGTGATGTCAGTAGCAGTTTTAGTAGTATGTAGCAGTCAAGTGAGCAAACATCCGTATATGGCCCTAGCTTCATATTTCAATATATTATATAAGTTGTGTTGTCAGTATCACATAGGACTGATTTGCTTTCCACAACACTTTTTGATAACAATTTAAGGTGCAGTCTACCTGGGACGATCTAGGTCAATTTTCTTTAATGCCTTGTCTCGATGTAGATTCGAACGAAATGACCATCGGCCCAAGTTTGTTAAGCGTGCCAGTTTACTGGGCTACCGAGGCTCTAGTAGTAGTAGTAGTAGTAGTAGTAGTAGTAGTAGTAGTAGTAGTAGTAGTAGTAGTAGTAGTAGTAGTAGTAGTAGTAGTAGTAGTAGTAGTAGTAGTAGTAGTAGTAGTAGTAGTAGTACTGTAGTGGCAGTAGTTAGTTATTCGTAGTGATAGTACTAAGTAGAAGTAGTAATAAGTAATGGTAGTAGCTGTAGTAGTAGTAATGATAGTAGTAATAGTAGTAGTAGTAGTAGTAGTAGTAGTAGTAGTAGTAGTAGTAGTAGTAGTAGTAGTTGTTGTTGTTGTTGTTGTTGTTGACGTAGTAAAATGCGACCACGCAATTCAAATTGTATTCAAGACAGAAGCTACTTATTTATTCGTTAATGTAACCATAAAATACACGAAACTAGTTAGTTATTTATCTCTACACTATGATCGTTCACAATACTTAATAATTCGCCAGTAAAATAGCTTACCTTACAAATTGCTTGAACTTAAAACTGCCCGGAGAAAGCGGCGAATTAGTAATAGAGTAAACACACGCAGTGTGACCTAGACCCGGCATGCAAATGTTTCCCCCGCTGTACTTCAGCAGTAGACATTTCCAGTCACCGGCTACCAATAATAATGCTAGCTCCCGCTACGTTGCGCTGAAGAATACTTACCGTACTAGGAAACAGAGTCGTGGTAAAAACAAACGTTACGTTTAAACTATGCGATGCCGACATGTTTTAAGGAATATTCGTGCATTATATGTTCTTGTTGTTAATGAACATCGAACAATTAACATAATGAGCCACCTCACGCAGATTTTGCTAAGAATTATCATGCAAAGAGTTAGAAAGAGATTACAACCTGAAATAGGTGAAGAACAACGTGGGTTCGTGGAAGGCATGGGCACAGTAAATGCTGTATATTTGCTGAGAACATTAATCGAGCTTCGATAGAGATACCTATATCTTTGCTTCAAGGACTATACACAGGCTTTAGATAAAGTGAGACATGTCAACATGATGTAGATGTTTACAGATCTATAAATTGATGGGAAAGACCTTAGATTTGTAAAACAAATATATTAGAAACAACCAAGTACCATAACAATTGATAAACGAACTAAGGCAATTTCAGCCTATTAAGAGATGTGTGCGACAGGGATGTGTAACATCCCCAGATCATTCTTTTTCCCTGAACAGTGAACATATTTTAGACATTTAGAAAATATGAGAGGAATCACCATTGGGAGACATAACATAAAAAATATTAGAAATGCGAATGATACAATATTGATTGCAGACAATGAACATGATCTGCAACATTCAGTAGATACGGTTATTTACACACTGAACAACTACGGTTAGACTTAAATTGTAAGAAAATTCAGAGATTATGGTTGTCTCTTACGACGAAAGAAATACCACAATGTAATATAAGGATAAATAGGAATATTCTTAAACAAGTTAATCGGCGCAACTATCTTGGAACAGTCATTACATCTGACGGAAGGTGCCTTGAAGAGATTAGAACAAGAATCACTACCTGTGACTTCATAGGTGTATAAATTTACGTCCCCAAGTCAAGGACGAGCGGTCAACATTTACGTCCCCAAGTCCAGGACGAGAAGTCAACATTTAAGTCCCTAAGTCCAGGACGAGAAGTCAACATTTAAGTCCCCAAGTCCAGGACGAGAAGTCAACATTGAAGTCCCCAAGTCCAGGACGAGAAGTCAACAATGAAGTCCCCAAGTCCAGGACAAGAAGTCAACATTGAAGTTCCCAAGTCAAGGACGACAAGTCAGCATTGAAGTCCCTAAGTGAAGGACAAGAAGTCAACATTTAAGTCCCCAAGTCCAGGACGAGAAGTCAACATTGAAGTCCCCAAGTCCAGGACGAGAAGTCAACATTGAAGTCCCCAAGTCCAGGACGAGAAGTGAACACTGAAGTCCCCAAGTCCAGGACGAGAAGTGAACATTGAAGTCCCCAAGTCCAGGACGAGAAGTCAATATTGAAGTCCCCAAGTCCAGGTCGAGAAGTGAACATTTAAGTCCCCAAGTCAAGAACGAGAAGTCAACATTTAAGTCCCCATGTAAAGAACGAGAAGTGAACATTGAAGTCCCCAAGTCCAGGACGAGAAGTGAACATTGAAGTCCCCAAGTCCAGGACGAGAAGTGAACATTGAAGTCCCCAAGTCCAGGACGAGATGTCAACATTTAAGTCCTCAAGTCCAGAACGAGAAGTCAACATTTAAGTCCTCAAGTCCAGGACGAGAAGTCAACATTTAAGTCCCCAAGTCCAGGACGAGAAGTGAACATTGAAGTCCCCAAGTCCAGGACGAGAAGTCGAACATTGAAGTCCTCCAAGTCCAGGACGAAAAGTGAACATTGAAGTCCCCAAGTCAAGAACGAGAAGTGAACATTGAAGTCCTCAAGTCCAGGACGAGAAGTGAACATTGAAGTCCCCAAGTCCAGGACGAGAAGTCAACATTTAAGTCCTCAAGTCCAGGACGAGAAGTCAACATTTAAGTCCCCAAGTCAAGGACGAGAAGTCAACATTTAAGTCCTCAAGTCCAGGACGAGAAGTCAACATTGAAGTCCCCAAGTCCAGGACGAGAAGTCAACATTGAAGTCCCCAAGTCCAGGACGAGAAGTCAACATTGAAGTCCCCAAGTCCAGGACGAGAAGTGAACATTGAAGTCCCCAAGTCCAGGACGAGAAGTGAACATTGAAGTCCCCAAGTCCAGGACGAGAAGTCAACATTGAAGTCCCCAAGTCAAGAACGAGAAGTCAACATTGAAGTCCCCAAGTCAAGGACGAGAAGTCAACATTTAAGTCCCCATGTCAAGGACGAGAAGTCAACATTGAAGTCCCCAAGTTCAGGACGAAAAGTCAACATTGAAGTCCCCAAGTCCAGGACGAGAAGTGAACATTGAAGTCCTCAAGTCAAGGATGAGAAGTCAACATTTAAGTCCCCATGTTAAGGACGAGAAGTCAACATTGAAGTCCCCAAGTCAAGAAATAGAAGTCACAACGACGGTTTCACTAGAGAAAGTTGAAGTCCGAGTGTGTAAACATCGCGGCAGCTCCGACCCCCTATAAAAAAATTGTGTTGCGTATCCCTTACGGGATGTTGCAGTCAACACCAGCATTTTCAGCTGCTGTTGATGTACTAGGCAAGTAGTTACGTTCAGTAGTTTGCCATTGCTTTCTGAACGACTGGCCCCTATACCTTTTTCGAAAAAACCAGCATCGCCGTGTTTCGAACCCGGGTATACGGGCTCACAAACCGCATTCGGAAGCCCTTAGCCACAGAGACCTATAAGTCATGTTATTTAGACAGTAATTGTGTTGAGTACAAGTAGTCATCATGTTCAAAATTTAAAAATAAAATGTATGTAAGAAAGTTTTCACTCACCACCAAGGAATAATAAAAAAAAGAAC
>JACEFZ010011226.1:0-25009 GCA_014155875.1 Cepaea nemoralis | reverse complement strand
ATGATGATGATGATGATGATGATGATGATGATGATGATGATGATGAGCCACTATTTTGGGTTTCCCATTTACACAGGCACTCGTGGTCATAATATCATAGTGGAAACTAAAATTGGATGCCGAAAATCCATCTACAATTAATGATTAATGGTTTTCTATTGAAAACGGCAGAAACAATTTAATTTAAAAAGGGGTTGCATTTCGATGAATTGCATCGCATCTCATCTCATCTCATCATGTTCCTCTTGTACCTTGCGGTGTCGAGGTGAAGCATAAACTTCGTGAGAGTGCCCGATTATGGGCTTCATATATCGATATTCCTATGGACTCTGCTATTCCCTGCGTCCAACGTTTACGTGGTCGGCCTCTTCCTCTGTTTCCATCTGGTCTGTACATCATTGCTTGTTGTGGTATACTGTTGACTGGCAACCTACTTGCATGGCCAAACCATTTGACTTGCTGCTTTCTAATAAAATCTAGTTTTGCTTTAACCCCCACTTTAGTCCTGATTTCTTCATTTCTGATCTTATCTCTTCTTGATACGTTGAGTATTCTTCTCAGGAACCTCATTTCTGTTGTTGTGATTTTTCTTTTCTCTTTTTCTGTCATTGTCCAGGTTTGGCATTGGTAGCATAGAGTTGCTAGGAAGATAGTGTTGTAAAGTGCTTTCTTAGTAGTTATTGATACATGTTTGTTCTTTAGTATTGGTGCCATTTGTCCAATGAGTTGATTTGCCTTATTGCACCTATTTTCGATCTCGTCTTCTGATCTGCCATTTGATGATATTATACATCCTAGGCACCCGTAACTCCCCACTTGTTTCAAGGGATGTTCGTCACTTGGTATTTCATCCTGTTCCGGTGATTTGTTCAATGGGGCTAATCTGATGGCTTCTATAATTTCTTCTTTTAGTATGTCTGGTTCTAGTTCTTCGGTGACATCTGTGTAGGTCTCAAGAATTCCTGTCACATCTGATGGGATGTTAAGAAGTTGTTCGAAATACTGCTTCCATTTTATTAGGATTTGTTTTTGTTCACTTATTGGTTCTCCATATTCGCTGTTAATTATTTCAATTGGGTTAAAGGGTTCTCCTCTGGTTCGCATTGCACTTATCGTTTTGTAGAAGTTTCTAGTTGCCTTCTTGTAGTTTTTATTTAAGGTTTCTCCATACTCTTCCCAGTCTTTTCGTTTTTCCCTCTTTACTATTCTACTCACATGTCTTCTCACTATTCTATATTCTATGTAATCACATTACTGTTTGCTCCTAACCACATTTTATATATTTCCCTTTTGTCTTTTACCGCTTTCTTTACTTCTGCGGTCCACTAACTTGCTATTTTCTTTATCCGAGTTTTGCGTTTTTTCGTGGTTACACGTGTTAATTTTGCAGTATTTAAAATGCTTGATTTGAACATCTCCCATTCTTCTTCCACTGTTTTTCTTTCTGTAAGTAATTTTACAAAGAGTTCAGTTAGTTCTTTCTCATAATTTTCCCTTACTGCCTCGTCTTTAAGGTTTTATAAGTTTATTGAATTGCATCATACTGAGAAAATCTACCGCAGTGACTTGCTTGTGTAAATGACAACCAGTGTAACGCAAGTATTATAAAAGTTACTTCGACAAAGATCAATGACTATCCAATGCGCCAAACTTCACCTAGATTTTGTTTGTCGAGATTTTTTTCTTATTGGTTTCTTATATATCTCCCCACTCTCCATTCTGTCTGTCTGTCTGTCTCGCAGAAGCCGCACATTTATGTTTCAATTTAATTTGTATAAAGATACGCTTGTTGCAAGTTTATGTACGATCCATTGGGTGATTTGTTAACTTTATGTAAACATTTCACGTTTTTTTTTTTTTTTTGGGGGGGGGGGGGGGGGGGGGAAATGTTTCCCTATCCATTACTTTAACTTCAGTGTAACAAGACTAAATCTGTCCTAGGGTCTGGGTTTCTAGGTGTGAATGAGACTACATAGAGAGTGACAGGATTTCCATCTAATTTTTTTTAAGTATGCACGAAAGAAGACGAATACTTTATCAACGTTATAATCTCTCGTTTATTAATTCCCACCGCCTACATGAGGCGATCCATAAAAAGATTTCCAAAGGAAAATTTTTTAAACGTTTATTTCATACAAAGCAATGTATATTTACAAGGTGTAATGTGTGGTCCTTTTGTTTGTGTATATTATAGAGCGTTGCCGTTTGTTACTGTTAAGTGTCACATGTGAGAATAAAACAAGTACATACAAATATACAGTTATGATAATATGACATCTATGGCATAGTGCATGTAAACACACATTCATTGCATATGCTTCATTTCCACTTCCACAAGCGGAATGCATGTAACACCTGTCCATCTCTCTCTATCTCTCTATCTCTCTCTTTCTCTTTCTCTCTTTCTCTCTCTCTCTCTCTCTCTCTCTCTCTCTCCTCTCTCTCTCTCTCTCTCACATTCACACACACACACACACACACACACACACACACACACATTTTATCTTGATCTATCTCGTGCTTTCTGGAGACAGCAGTACATTGAATGCCGTGCGCTTGGACAATAAACTTTAGATTATCATTCCCATTAAACTGTGGCTTCTTTGTAATTTCTGGGTTACTTAGCTACCGAGGTGAAGGTCGTTGGTGTTGTTGGCCTAATGTTAAATTACAGGGTGACGCTCTAGTGCCCTGTAAATGTTAATGACACATTTTGTTTGGGGGATAAGAATCAGGGATTTATTACTAGCAATTAGAGTCCATGGCCTGTCCACAGGGAGATAACTGGTTCAAAGCTGTGGCATTGTCTTGTTTTCATATAAAATGGGAAGGACTTAAAACCTGACCACTTCAAGCCACTTTAGCTTACTGGGTACTTAACGAGCTCATTTAATTTGTTTATACATGGTGGTGCATATTTTTCTTTTGAAACATATCATTACCATATAACATCATCTTAATACTTGAGATATCGCCTTGGTTTAAAGGCTGTTACCCGCACGCGCGCACACACACACTCACTCACTCACTCACTCACTCACACACAAACACATACACACACACTCATACACATGCGCGTGCAAATACATTCACCACACACACACACACACACACACACACACACACACACACACACACACACACACACACACACACACACACACACTCCTGCATCCAAACACAGACGCATACATATGTTTGTGCCAACGGCACATACACACATCCACAATATATTTCATGTTGCACATTCAAATATAATAATGGGAAAATTAATAATAATGATAGCAGTAATAATAATAATAATAATAATAATAATGATAATGATAATGATAATAATAATAATAATAATAATAATAATAATAATAATTGTAAGATTATTAATATCGCCAATAAACACATTTACAGTTGTGGTATGTTTAAAACAAGTCATTTGCTTCTTCTGTAATATGTGCTGTCTTCAGGCAAATCTCTTACGGGGTTTGCGCTTGTGGGGCTAAGATTAGAATGTTTGAAACTTTTTGTTGATAAAGTTGTTGGACAATTTCTTTGATGTGTGAAGTGGGTGTGTAATCACGCGGCACACGCTGGACCCGGCCAAATTGTCATAACAGAACACTACAACGTCACCCATCGTAGGCTATGCTCAAGATTGCCCAATCGCCGCGACTGACGTCCGTCAATCGATGTGGACCCGAACGATCAGGACTTCTTACTGGCAAGGAACACCAGGCCTCCTAAAAATTCAGTGAGCAATACGCCAGTGATCCGGGGCTTGTTTCCGGATCCGGTCAGGGATGTGCACTACTGACGAGCTCAAACGAGAGTTAAACTCGAGTATAGTGCTTCCATGTTGACGTGGATAGGCCTTAGGTTCATACCAGAGTGCGATCAGCGTTGCCAGTGGTGGGTTGTGCTCAATATTTAAATTTCAAATCCCGAAACAACCAAATAAATCAATTTCTTTGATGATTGTTCTGCAATTGTATAATGCTTTGTTTCTTAATGTCCGTATAAGATTTCTGTACTCTGCCAATAGAACAAGTAGCTTTGTGTGGATGTCTTGTGTGGAGTAAGGAATGGAATTTATCACGATTGCTTTGTAATCATCTGTTCTTTGTTTCATATGAGTGTTTAGGATATTTTATAGGAGGTTTCTTGTTGACATGATTGTGTTGCATTCGTAATAGATGTGTTCTTCTGATTCTTGGACGTTCCGTCTACAAAGCTGACACTAGTATTTGTTTAGTTATTTTTTGCTGTTCTCTCTGTTGTTCTGTAAACAAGCCTATATGTAATTTCCTTTGCTTTTGGCGTAATCTGCTTGTTGTGAATATTAGAGAAAGTTTCGGTATAATCTTTTATGAAATATCTATGCCCTCTTTTAATTCTGAGATGTACTGATGTTGCTTGTAGTTTAACTAAATGCTTGTAGATTGTGTGTGTTTTCATGTGTAGTAATTTTTCGTGTCCTTTAATGGCTGAAATAAATGTTTTGTAAAACGTTGGGAGAGTGCCAAAGTAATGTGAGGGTGAATTTCTAATAGATTTTAAATAAAACAGTTTAATTCTAATATAATTGTGTGCTAAAGGGTGTTTTCCTGGGTGTTATAAGATTTCGCCTACGTGTTTGATCCTAAGTGCTTGTATTTTGGTTGTTTGTCTTGGAAAGCGATACCTCCATCTTTTTTTATCTTGCATGAGTGTAGTATGTTTGCTACTGTAGATGGTGCTGCCAAACACAAAGCGTCTGATCTCTTTGTTTATGTTTGTGACAGTTTGACGTGGGGGATCTAGGACTGTGCACATATATAGTATTTTGGAATTATATATGTATTAACAATTCTACCAAATATGGTGGTTGTTTTGTATTTGTACCTCTGTAACATATCTGTTATTTTCTTCTCTAGATTTTGCCATGTGTCTTTGTGTGTCTGTGACGTGTCATCATTGTGATAGATTGTTGAAATATATCTAGATTGTATTTGTGAAGTTAGGTGTGGAAAGCAGAAAGTTTAGGAAAGAAAGTGACTTGTGATTTGAAAAATTGTTGACCGACGACATTACGACCTACAATTACACTCAACGCCATACAAACCTAATCAAAACTTAGTGACAAGCATACACCTCACACAAAGGGAGATTCTAATTTATTCCCTCCCATAAAGAAAGCAGTTTTTCTGTGCCATCTGAAACCCTTGCCCGTAGAGGTCATCTGTCCTTGAAGTAGCGACCCTACAGTTCCTAGCCCTGGTTTGAACCATTCTTCACCGCATCCAGTACACTTGAGTATATTTTTTTCTATATACTTTCGGATGCAAATGTGGGCATAAATTGTAAGTTCAACAAGATTGTAAAACTGTTCACGTTACTAACACCTTGTAACAAATTGTGTGTCTGATAACTTATTTTCATTTAAACATTCCATCATGTCTTCATTAAATGACTTCATCGATATGGGTTTAAAGCTGAAGTTAACTGGTGACGAGTTAACAAAATGGAGTGAAACAAAATATGCTGAACACCTCCTAGTACAAGAAAAAGCTAGTGAACGCGATGAAAGAGCGGCTGAAAGAGCTGCAAAGCAGGCTGAGCTAGAATTAGCTGCGAAAACGAAACAGGCTGAGCTAGATTTAGCTGCGAAAACGAAACAAGCAGAGTTAGATTCTGAATTGAAGAAGGCAGAAATAGCAGCTCAAAGCAAACGCGAAGAGCTTGAATTACAACTCAAAATTAAACATCTTGACACTGAGACTGCCATAAACAAAGAGTCTAAGAAATCTGAAAGACTGGAAAAAGAGAACCAGTACAAAAAGTATCAAGGCATTGTGAGAAATTATACCTCAGGTGACTGCATTGCAGCGTTCACCCAAAATTTTGAAACCTTAATGGACCATTATCAGGTTCCAGTTTCTGAATGGAACATTATTTATATGAGGAGTTTGTCAGGGGAACCTCCGAAAGTCATAGAGACTATCCCCAAAGACCTCATAAAAGATTACCACTATCTAAAGTTAAAAATTATGGCACATTTTATGCTAGATGAGGCAGGATACAGAGAACAGTTCAGCAAACTGAGTCCTAAATCTACTCAGACGTTCTCTGACTATGTCTCTGTAGTCCGAGACGTATTTACAAAATGGAGTTCAGCAGCCAAAGTAAATAAAGACTATTATAAGTTAGAAGATCTCATTATCAGGGATAAAATCATCACATCCCTTCCACCAGCATTTTCAAAATTTTTGTTAGAGAATGAATGTACGAGTGTAGAAGAGATTGAGAAACGTGGGTCGGCTTACTATTCAGCCAATAAACATTGTTTTGCTAGTGAAGCTACTGATACAAACTTCGTAGCAGCTGCAAACTATGACAAACCTCGATCAGAAACCTACAATAGGCAAAGAACTTATAAGCCTACTTCTGAGAAATACAATCATTGTAGATTTTGTAACAAGTCACACCACCGAGGTGAAATGTGCGATAAGAATACAGCATATTTTACATACTTACAGAACTACATAAATAGTCAGGATAAGGAACGTAAATCCTTTAAAAAGGTACGAAAATGCTTCCTCTGTAAAGCGTACGGCCACTGGCGTCATGATTGTAAAGGAAGGCAAATGACCAAGAAAGCAAATGCCGCCTTATTTGACAGTTCATCATCAGATGAAGAACATTCAGAAAAACTCTCTGTGAACTCAGCACAGGCTTTTGACATGTTTAATTCACATAAATGTACTGTTTGTAATACCTTTTATGAAGATGGCATTTTAACATGCGGCCATTCCATTCCTATTGCCAATGAAGAAGCTAATTTGGTAATAGATTCCAAAGGCAGAATAAACATCCATCAGGGATATGTGAATGGCAAGCCTGCTACAGTACTTCGTGACACCAGAAGCTCTCTTATAGGGCTAAAGAGACAGTTCATAATGCCTACAGACTATACAGGCAGGCACGTAACATGCAGAACATTCTCTGGAAATATTGAAAAGTACCCATTAGCATGGGCATATATTCAAACACCTTCCTCACTGGGAAAGTAAAATGCGCTGCATTAACTAACCCTGTGTGTGATATTATCATTGGTAATTTACCAGAGGTGAATGATATGCCTCATGATATTACATCTGTGTGTATTGATGATAACACAACATCATCACCATCACATGTCATCATTGAAAGTATAGTATCACCAGATGAATGTATGGTAGCTAATGGAGCACTAACACTTCATGAATCCATTGACCAAAATGTTTCATCACCATCTGATATCATTGAATGTGTGAACGCAGTAACAAGATCTACTGCGAGAGTGCAAGATGAAATTAATCAAACTGAGGCTATAGAAATGCTTAGCCCAGTCATACTACCTCCTAAAACCATGAAGGAAAATTTTGTAGCAGCCCAAAAGGCTGATCCTTCATTATCTAAATATTTTAATCTGATCGGCCAAAAGCCAAAGGTTACCAAAAATGCAAGATGGCATTTTGCTCTGAAGAATTGCATCCTCACCAGGTACTATACCAGAGGCAGCAGCACCACAGAGCAAACTGTGTTGCCAATTGAATACCGTAAGCAAGCCTTACATCTTGCCCATGATATACCTCTTGCAGGGCATATGGCATACTCTAAGACCAGATCAAGATTATTAACACAGTTTTATTGGCCAAGATTCTGCAATGACATTAAGAAATATTGTAGAAGTTGTGACATCTGCCAAAAAACTAGTGAAAAAAGGTAAAAACCCACAGGCCAAATTACAATTACCGACTTAGCCAGTCGACCTTTTTGAGAAAATATCTGTCGACATAGTGGGCCCTCTGAATCAAGTAACATCCAGAGGGAATAGGTTCATCATTACCATCATTGATTTATGTAGCCGCTGGCCGGAAGCGATTCCGTTAAAGAACATAACAGCCAATGATATTATGGAAGTTTTCTTCCACATATTTTCACGAATAGGATTTCCAGACACTATCCTATCAGATAGGGGATGTCAATTTATTGCTGCATCTACTCAAGCTTTCACCAAAATGTTAGGGGTGAAACAATGTTTCAATTCTCCATACCATCCTCACTCAACGGGAATCATCGAAAAGTTTAACGGTAATTTGAAGCATATGCTTGCTAAAGTCACGCAAGAACATCCCAAAAACTGGGACATATATTTGCCCGCTATACTTTTTGCTTATCGCGAGGTCCCACATTCTAGTACTGGATTCTCTCCTTTTTAACTTATCTATGGTGCCAAACCACGTGGCCCATTGAGTATCTACCATTCAATGTTAACTGAAGCCACCCCTGTACTTAAACCCATATCATCATACGTGTATGTTACATCATTGCGCGAAAGAATCATCAAATCTTGTACTATTGCAAAAGAAGCACTAAAACTATCTGGTGCTACATATAGACAATATGCAGACAAAGGTAACAGGACAATACGTTGACACCTGGACAGGACGTACTTCTTCTCTTACCTAGTGACCGACACTTATTGACTGACTCTTGGCAGGGACCATTTAAAGTTATAAGACAGATGTCGAATGTGGACTATGAGATTCAAATAAAAGACAAACATAAAATATTCCACATCAATATGCCAAGACCATACTACAACAGAGACAACGAACAAGACGATACAACAGCTTGTACAGTGATAATAGACCATGAAGATGACGAAGATAGTGACGAAATTCCAACACCTGCATTAGACACGACAAACTGCTTGAAAGAAATCAAAATAAACCCAAACTTAACTCAAGCAGAAACAGACCAGTTGCAAACATCTTCATACAACAATACAACACCATCTTCTCCAACAACCCAGGACAAACAGAATTAGTACAACACCACATCACACTCACTTCAAACACACCAATAAAATGTAGACCTTACACCATTCCATTACATTACAAAGAAAACTTATATCAAGAGATCATTAGCTTAGAGAAAAACAACATCATTAGACGATCCCAATCACATTTTTCATCTCCAATGGTCATGGTACGAAAAAAAGACAACACGATAAGACTCTGTGTAGACTATAGAAAATTAAATAAAATAACACTTCTAGATCTGGAACCAATGACCAACTGCGAGGACCTACTGACAGAACTGACAGACTCTAGGTACTTCACGAAGTTAGATATGACGAAAGGTTACTGGCAGATAACGGTAGACGAACAGAGCAGACATCTGACAGCTTTTGCCACACCTTGGGGACTGTACGAATGGTGCAAATTACCATTTGGGCTAGTCAATGCCCCAGCGACATTCGTACGTATGACACGACTATTACTTGTGGACATAACAAACATTATCTGTTACATGGACGACATTTGTGTTCACACAAAGACGATGACAGACCACATAAAGACATTACAGCAGACATTTGAACGGATTAGACAACACGGACTGACTGTGAAGCCGACAAAAGTCGACATAGCCTATCAGGAAATCTCCTTCTTGGGTTATAGAATATCTAATGGCTTTGTCACGACAGACGATAACATTGTGTCCAAAATACTGAAACTCTCACTTGCGACTACCAAGAAACAAGCCAGAAGTGTATTAGGACTATTAAATTATTATAGGCAGTTCATACAAGATTGTGCTGAACTGACCAAAAAAATTACTAACCTACTAACGAAAAACCAACCTGAAAAGATTGTAAACAACGAATGCCTAAAATTTGCATTCCAGAAAGTGTTATCTTATTTTTCTGAGAATAGTTTAAAGAATCCCATTCTCAAATTGCCCAATTTACATATTCCTTTCAGATTACGCACAGACGCGAGCTCCGTGGCGATTGGGGCTGTTCTATTACAGGAACATGACAACATTCTATATCCTGTATACTACGTCTCTAGGAAATTGAAACCAAGAGAACGCGCTTGGTCCACACCTCAGTTAGAAGCTCTTGCTCTAGTGGTGGGTATAACTAAATTGTCCAGATTCCTCCTAGGACGACATTTCATCGTAGAGTCCGACAATAGTCCATTAAAATTTATTACTTCAGGGTCCCAACAAACCAGATGATAGCGCGCTGGTCTCTTTTGCTTCAAGATTACAGCTTTGAAGTTCGACATATCGCTGGCAGAACCAACACGATTGCTGATCTTTTGTCCCGTTGTCCGAACAACCCAGTAAGCACTAATGTCTGAGTGCAGTGTGTTAGAAAACACTCAGACCAACACAGCCATCAGTGAATTTGTTTTTTCAGAAAAGCTGTGTACATCGATGATGTGATGTGATAGGGTTCATTCCCACTGTAAATATTGTTTCTTATTTTATTATTAGTGTAGTAATCGTCTGGAATAATTGTGTAGTGTGTGGTAGAAAGCGAACAATATTAATTGTATATATTATAAAACAAGAACAGTGCCACATGCGCTTTCAACTTACCTCAAGCGAACTAGTCAAGTTATCATTGGTATCTGCGAGTGGATCATATCCAGTGACATTTTAATCCGTGAACGAAAGTGTGAACTGAACTTTGACATTTACACCACTGCAGTTAATCAGAATCCAGAAGTTTTCCAGCGAAACAACGAACACATGAACTATCAGAACAATTTCGCATTGCTACACCAGAGCGGAACAAGTGTGTGATAGAGTTTTAACAACACCAGCTGTTCGTGTGTACTTCCGGATGATTTGTAAATTTAGATCAAAAGTAGCAGACGATAAACAAAAACCTTAAAAATTTATGACGCTTCTAAAATAATTATGAAACACCAATTTCGAATACACGAATTGTGTATTAAAATTTTTCGACTAATGTAATCTTAGAATCATATCTTGATTAACTTATTCACACTATCGACATTTTTTCGCTAGTATGGAAAAGCATCAAGCTATGACGCTGAGAAATAGAACAATAATTGTAATAATTTAGATTTGAAATCTTTTGAAATTATGTCCCTTTCATTTTTGTTGTTATTACTTTATTACACTAAGGGCGGTAAATGGAAATGTATTCAGAGATGTGTTGTATAAAAATAGCCATTGTGTTGCCAGATTGTCAACACTCCAAATGGTCATCACCTAGGTATGGTATAGGGTTACCGGAGTTGTAGACCAACGGAAGAACTCCCGGCCAAATGAGGTCTGAACTCGAGCGTTGAATACGGCTTATAAAAAGTCGTATTACGGTCTTACCTGATGTTTTTTGTTGCAAAAAGCATATTATTCAGTTTTTTTAGAGGTTGCGAGGTAGTTGCATTGTTGCTGATGCTACCGATCTGACTGGGTCAATATTGAAACTCAGGTGATCATCCATCGAGAGGATGAAACTTGGAAAGTGGTGAAGATTGAACACCGCACGACTTAACATACAACTTGCATTTCTTATGTATTTCTATGCCAATCTAATGACAACAGAAAGGTCGATTCTGACATGGTTAAAATATAAACCCTATGTCTAGGTAGATTATGCATGAAATATAAAATCTTTCGTGAATAAGCCCCGGGGGAGCGTGTCAGAATCTCTATGTCTCCAACCGAGATGCAGGAACATCATTACGCCCGCCAGGCGAATAGTCGCCAGCCGGGATGCAGTAACATCGTTACGGCCGCCAGGCGAGTACCAGTTACCTGCCCACAGGTTGCTGGCGGACACGATCGTCAGCGGTCAGGCAAGGACAAAGCAGGACGCACGCAGTACTCGTGAAGCCAGTCCACAGGCCAAGCACTGTGTGAGGAAACCGGCAGACTGCTTGGGAACTCGGACATGACAAGACGTGTGGGTTGAGAAAGGCTTCGTATCGTTTCTGTGCCCGAAAATCGAGTGCTTGTATATCTTGTGAGATAGACTGTGATGATGTGGGTTTTTGTCTGTAAGTGTACTGGTGTATTGTATATGTATTGTAATGATCATCACATGCCCAACTAGATTGTCTTGCATGTGAATTGTGAATAAATCCATTGAACTTAGTGTCATTGTGTGTCAAGTCCAATCATTTTGTACTTGTACTTGTCTCACATATGTTAGGTACAACGAGCCAGGTTTAAGACCCTGACAGACATGGAAAGACTATTCCGTACAATTTTATAAGATTGTTTGGTGTTAAGTCAAATGGAAAATCCGCCTTATTTTTTTCAATTTGCCTAAGCCTGTTATAGTAGATTTTTGGACGTTTAATTTTGACCCACTCCCTTTGCCGAAAAATGAGAACGTTTCCACAATGATAAGTACAGATTTTTCAACTGTCTGAAAGAAAATGGTATCGTCCGCATAAGCACGCAGCTTTTTTTTTTACCCTTCCCTGGAATGAAAATACCCCTGACATTGTCGTCCTGTCGCATCTTTTCTAGAAGTGGCCCCAGAGCTCGACGTACAGTAATGGGGACAAGGGACAGCCCTGTCTCACTGACCTGGTCAACCTGAAAGAATTAGTTAGGGTATGGTGTAAGAGAATCCGATTTTCTGGTTTTAAATATAAAATTTGGATCCACGTCCGAAAATAATTTCCCACATTGCAGTGTGAGAGAGTTTTGTGGAGGTATGAGTGAGATATTCTGTCGAATGCTTTTTCTTGATCTATACAGAGAATTGAGGACTGACAGTTTTTCAGATGTGTGTAGTTGATGATGTACCTTATGAAGTGTGTGTGTTGCTGGATATACCGGTGTTGTACACTACATTGCTGGTCTTCACGAATGAGAGTTGCCATTACTGGTTTCAGTTTATTCGTCAAAGTTTTTGTTAAAATCTTGTAGTCTACGTTTAAAAGCGAGATCGGTCTGTAACTCTTTAAAAGTGTCTTGTCGGTGTTCTCCTTCGGAATAAGAGTGATGTAAGACGTGTTGAAACTGGATGGGAGTTCTTGTTTGTGGAAAGATTCAGAGAATACTGTTAGTAAAAGGGGACCTAGAAAAGACAGACAAACTGATAGAATTCAGCGGTAATACAGTCAGGGTCAGGCGATTTGCCCTTCTGCATTCCGTGAACCGCTTGTGTTATATCTGTTAGTGTTAATTCAGTATCTAGTGTTAGTTTCTGTTCCTCTGTGAGTTGTTTTGTGAATTTCATAAAAGTTTCTTCTATGTGCGCCTGTGTGTTTTCCTCTGCGTAAAGGTTCTTATAATAATCTTCAAAGGCTAAGGCTATTGGTTGTGGCTCGACTTGTATGTTTCCTTCCCTGTCAATTATCTGGCCTGTCTGTCTGCTGCGCTGTATGTTTTGTTCTAAAGCTATGTATTGTTTACTCGGTATCTCTTGTGTTATAGTTTGTAACTTTGTTCGCAGTAAAGCCCCCTGAAATCGGTGATGTCTGTAGAGATATAATTCTTCCTGTAATGCTATGATGTGTAGTGAATTTTTGTCTGTCTGTAGTAAGAGCTTAATTGCATTTTCCAATCCTTTTTCTTGTTGTAGATTTTGCTTGTGTATTACTGCTGCTAGTGTTTTAGTTCTCTCTCGCATAGTTTGTTTAAATGTTTTCCAGAGTTCTCGCGCATTACCCTCTGGTATATCGCTTGTGTATGAGAGGATCAGTTTTCTTTTGCAATCTACATAGTCCTGATTTTGTAAAAGTGTGCTGTTAAATTTCCAATGGGGAGATCTTCTAAAATGTGGTGTTGCTTGTACTGTTTTTATTGTTTCAACTACAGTCTGTGAAGTTCAATGTCTCCCGTAAATGCTTGACTTGTGTTATATGATGTGTTATGGGTGCATAAATTCTATCTAATCGCTCTGCTCTGTTATGTGCATTGTTTGTGCGTGTTGTATCTGTTCCATGGGAATGCGTCTGCCTGTATGTGTCTCTCAGCCCATGAATATCTAAAATTGTTTGCAATGTGTCTAACTGGTGTTCATCCTCCCCTGTTGTGTTTCTAATTTGCATTCTTACATCTCCATTTATCAGGTCATGCGCTGAAAGCACGCAATTAAAATCACCCTCTAAAGTGATGTTGTGACCCCGATATGAGCGCCATAATAAGTTTTCTAGTGTTTGGTAGAAGAGCGGCTGATTTCTGTAGTCAGGCGGTGCGTGTATGTTGACAACTGTGTATTTCTTCTTCTTCTTCTTCTTCTTCTTCTTCTTCTTCTTCTTCTTCTTCTTCTTCTTCTTCTTCTTCTTCTTCTTCTTCTTCTTCTTCTTCTTCTTCTTCTTCTTCTTCTTCTTCTTCTTCATCTTCTTCTTCTTCTTCTTCTTCTTCTTCTTCTTCTTCTTCTTCTTCTTCTTCTTCTTCTTCTTCTTCTTCTTCTTCTTCTTCTTCTTCTTCTTCTTCTTCTTCTTCTTCTTCTTCTTCTTCTTCTTCTTCTTCTTCTTCTTCTTCTTCTTCTTCTTCTTCTTCTTCTTCAGCGTTCCGAGCCATTGAGGGTCTTTGCTGCAGATACAACCCGTCTCCATTCGTCTCTCTGGTTGACCTTGTCTTGCCAGTCGTTGATTCCAAGTGCTTGTAGGTCTGTATATATATTATCTCTCCACCGTCTTCTTGGTCTGCCTCGGGGTCTACGTTCATTTATTTCCTGAGTGTAATCGAGTTTTGTTTCACTATTATCTTCCATTCATTCTATATGCCCCTGTCATTGTAGTCTATTATCCTTCATGATACCAGTGATTAGCGGGGACATAAAAAGATCATAAATGTCTTTATACTTCTTCTTTTCCACTCTCCACTTTGTGTATCCCTAATGGGTCCAAAGATGCGTCTTAAAACTTCGTTCTCAAAGGTTTGTTACAAGGTTTCGTCTCCTTTCGTTGTACTCCAGGTTTCAGAGCCATACAGCACAAGTGGTCTGATCAGTGTTTTGTATATTGTGATTTTGGTAGTACGAGATAGCGCATTTGATTTTAGTAGATGTTGTAGTGCATAGTATATCTTATTTGCAGAATTGATTTTAGTTTGTATTTCTTCCCTTATGATGTTGGAGCAGTTGAAGATTGTACCCAGGCAATTGTATGTTTCCGTTCTTTTAATGGTCATATTATCTATTTGTATGCGGCCAGAGTTTTTAGCCATTCCTTCTCTTGAAGAGTAGCGGCGATAGTCCATAACCTTGTTTCAAGCCAGCTGTTATTTGGAAAGGGTCTGATTTCCTGCCTTTATATGTTAATATATTATAAGTATCTTCCGTGAATAGTCTGGTCATGTTGATTAACTTCCTTGGTATTCCAAATTTCTGCATAGCATTCCATAGACAATTCCTATGGACACTATCATAAGCCTTTTTAAAATCCACAAAGATGTTATGGAAATCTCTTTTATATTCCCAATTTTTCTCGGCTATTTGTCGTAGGATTAATATCTGATCTATTGTTGATCTGTTTTGTCTAAAACCCGCCTGGTAGTCACCTAATATGCCTTCTGAATATGATTTAAGTCTATTTAGTAATACTGCGGATAGTATCTTATAGCTTGTGGACAGTAGTGATATTCCTCTATAATTTTCACATTGGAACTTGTCTCCTCTCTTAAAGATAGATATCAATAATGACTCTTTCCAGTCATGGGGTAATTCTTCTGTCCTCCAGATTTTTATTATTAGTTCGTATAGCTTTAGATGGTAGTCAGGTCTTAGTCAGATAAGACTGAGCTACTGTATAACAGTAGACGGTACTACCTGCTTTCTGTTAGCGCCGAACGTTGGGCGGCGCTTACCAATCCCAAAACCTCACATTGTGCCAACGGCTTCGGGCGGAAGAGCGCAATTGGGAGGGTACAATTCTTACCCTGGTGCGAGGAAATGCAACGTAAAGACAAAATAAAATGGCAGGGCAGACCAGGCCCTGGGAGTCTCTGTGGCGAAGTGGTCAAGCCGTTTGACTCGTGCTCCGAAGGTTGTGGGTTCGATTCCGGGCCGCACCCTTCGGTTTACGAGTTAAATGTTTCGGAGACTCCTGCGGGTCGTCGCTAAAAGCTACGGAGTTCGTGCTTTGTGCGACGCTTTCCGTGCTGCGGAAAGAGACCGAGCCGTATGGGATAAAACCCGGTGCAATGAAGTCGACCCTGTCGACTTTTAAGCGACTTTTCTTTAGACCAGGCCCTAAGCCTTGGTTGGCGGCTGGTCTAGGATCGAAGCTCCGACAGGCGGACAGTTAGAGCATTGCTTTGCTGATCCGGCAGCTTCTACAGCTTGTCTTGTTCCAGATGTAGAGGTGTTACCTTTCCTCTGGAGTGAACTAGGCAGGCCGAGAGAGGATCATGCTGCATGGGCAACACATGATCTCTATATTTTAGCCCAGGCTTTGTGCTATGGAGAGGCAATAACTCCATCCCTTGTCTTAACCGGTCTCGGAATCAAAGCGAGAGGCAACTGTTACGGGTTATAAGTCCCTGTCAGTTGGTGTAGACATGGGGCGCCACGCGTTGCCTCTGACGGTGGGAGACACCTACAGGTGTCACTGATCAGCTACCGCCAGCCTCAAGATGGCCAGCCCCCGGCCAATTGGGTGCTGATCCGCCACAGCCTGCCTGCTTCAATGAGTGCTTGGGGCTAGGACAAAATCTGAATCGCAGGCTGTAAAACCAATGTACCAGGTACTAATAAAAAGAAAAATAGAAACCTCAAGCTACGGCTTGCAACCTGGAACGTGAGAACCATGTTTACAGGATTTTCCACTGACTTGACCAATATTAACGATGTGAGAAAAACGGCTATGATTGATGCCGAACATAATTGTCTTACCATTGATATTGCTGGCCTGCAGGAGGCTCGCCTCGCTGAGGAAGGGTCACTCGGGGAAAACAATTACACCTTTTTTTGAAGGGTAGAAGGAAGGCAGAAAAAAGGCAACACGGTGTGGGCTTTGCAGTGAAGAATTCTCTACTTGGAATGATTGAAATTCCAGCAGGAGGAAATGAAAGACTATTTTCCCTGCGCTTGGCAACCTCTTGTGGGTTTGCCACCATTATTACTGCATATGCACAGACACTCGATTCCTCTGATGATGTGAAGGATTCGTTCTATGAGGAGTTAGACTCCGTGATCAAGGCAGTTCCAAATTCTGACTACATTTATATGCTCGGTGATTTCAATGCTCTTGTGGGCAAGGACTATAGTTTATGGCCAGTGTGCCTTGGAAAATACAACATTGGTAGCATGAATGAAAATGGGCTTAGGCTGCTGGAGCATTGCACCAGAAATGACCTATGTATTACAAACTCCTTTTTTAAAACAAAAGAGCTACATAAGGTCACATGGAAACATCCAAGATCCGGCCATTGGCACCAGCTGGACTTCATCACCACACAAAGACAACATCTGAACCATATATCATTGACTCGAAGTTACCACAGTGCTGACTGTGATACGGATCACTCTTAGGTTGTTGCAAGGGTTAGACTGAGACCAAAGAGAATCTACACAGCTAAACACAAATCTATCCCGAGGATTAATATTATTAACACTCACGAGCCTGAAAAGTGCTTTCAGTTTCAACAGCAACTTGAAGACGCTTTCACTGATACACCAGAAAATTGTACAGTAAATGAAAAGTGGGGTAAACTTAAGGAAACTCTTTATAAAACTGCCGTAGGGGTTTACGGCACTGTGGATCATAAGAGGCAGGACTGGTTTGCGGCAAACAGCCAGACTCTGCAGCTCTCGATTGATAAGAAGAAGAAAGCTCTCTTAAGAAACAAGGATAGACCAACGCGTAATACTCTGAGTGAGCTAAAGCAAGCTAGGAAGGATGTGCAAAAGCCTGCCAGGCAGTGTGCAAATGATTATTGGATCAAGTTATGTGAGTCCATTCAAATCGCAAGTGAAAAGGGAAACATCAGAAGCATGTATGAAGGAATAAAGAAAGCCTGTGGTCCAATGATCAAAAGAAGTGCACCATTGAAAACCTTGACTGGAGAAACCATCACTGATAAGAAACAGCAGATGGACAGATGGGTAAAGCACTATTTGGAGCTTTACTCAAGTGAGACCAAACTAGCAGATGATGCCCTCAACGCCATAGAGGCTCTACCAACTCTTGACCACCTGGACACACTTCCCACCATAACAGAAGTTAAGTGTGCTATAAATGAACTTGCATCTGGCAAGGCTCCAGGTAAGGATGGGAACGAACGAACGAACGAACCGACTTTATTTCAAAGGGTAACAAATTGGGCACGCAGGCCCGTCTTACATTCGGCTCTTCCAATCATTCATCTTTCTTTCATCAACAGTGCATAGGAAAAAACATTGTCACATGAATTTTGTAAACATAAGCAATGCATATTACTATGTTATGAGACACATCCACCACCCACCCACACATCCCCCATTCACTCCAACTCCCCCACCCAACCACACACATAATCCACACACACATACATGCCCCCACCCATCCACCACATCCCTACACATACACATCTCCACACACACACACACCTCTCACCAACCACACATCCCATCCACCCACACCCAATGCACACATACATTCCCCCACCCACACACATCCACCCACCTACACACATCCCCCCACCCACTCACATATCCTCTACACGTCCCATTACCCAAAAACAATCACTCACCAACATATCCTCCTCCACCCACACACCTCCAACCACCCAGCCAAACACACAATCCTCGGCCACACATCCCATTCCAATAGAGGTTATCAGGAGTTGGCAAGACACACTCACTCTACAGATCCACCAGCTAATAGAGCTATGCTGGCGAGAAGGACAAGTCCCACGGGATTTCAAAGATTCAATCATCATAACACTGTACAAGAACAAGGGCGATCGGAGCGACTGCAACAACTATAGGGGTATCTCACTTCTCTGTATTGTTGGAAAAGTGTTTGCCAGAATTGTTCTGCGCAGACTTCAAGTCCTAGAAGATCAAGTCTACCCCGAATCACAGTGTGGCTTTCGACAGAACCGGTTTACCATTGATATGATATTCTCATTGCGACAAATGCAAGAAAAATGCCGTGAACATAATCAACCACTGTTTATTGCCTTCATCGACCTCACAAAGACATTTAATTTGGTCAGTCGTGAGGGTCTGTTCAAAGCACTTAAGAAGATTGACTGCCCACCAACTCTTCTGTCCATTGTGAAATCGTTCCACACAGGCATGAAGGGTATAATCAAGTTTGATGGTGCAACTTCTGAAGAGTTTGAAATCAAGAGTGGAGTTAAGCAAGGTTGTGTACTAGCTCCCACTCTATTTGGAATATACTTGTCACTTCTACTGAAATATGCCTTTCGTGATCAAGATGGTGGTATATACATTCACTCACGCTCAGATGGCGGCCTCTACAATGCTCAGAGATTGAAGGCCAAGAACAAAATTAGGAGGGTACTGATCAGAGATTTGCTTTTCGCAGATGATGCTGCAGTTACGACCCACTCTGAGGAAGAATTGCAATGTCTACTATCTGTATTCTCCAATGCTTGTTCCAAATTTGGTTTAACAATTAGCAAATAGAAGACACAGATTATGTCACAAGGTGCACATGGGGTACCATCAATCTTTATTGACAACGCCGAACTAGAGATGGTAGACCATTTTACATATCTAGGATCAGTGGTAAATAGCAAATTATCCCTAGATCAGGAAATCAACATCCGGATTGGTAAGGCAGCAACAACAATGAACAGGTTAAGAAAAAGAGTCTGGGAGAACAGGAAGCTTACTGCCAAAACAAAAGTCCTCTTCTATGAAGCCTGTGTCCTTAGTACTCTTCTTTATGGCAGTGAAACCTGGACAACTTACTCACACCAAGAGAAACGTTTAAACAGCTTTCAAATGTGGTGTTACGGTGTGATGTGGTGTGATACGAAAACGCTAATACAAGCAGAAAAGTTCCTCAGCTTGCCAGGCCACCCTATGAAGAACAGATTTGAAAACCTAGCTATGCAGCGGTTGAAAAGAAGTAGTTTTATCCACCAGGCCAAACGACTCTGCAGAGAAACCACCGATCTGCCCACAGTAGGTTTCCCCTAACAACTATTCCAGAGCGAACTCCATGGAAAGATGAGCATAGACTATCATAACAAATCCAGACAAAAGTGAGAGGAATATTTGACAAGGAAGAACAGAACAGTGTGCAGCGCAGAACAGCAACTCTCAGCTTCCTTGATGAGGAATACCCACAGGACCTCTGGATCCGAGTCTGCATAAAATGCTGTTCGAAATGGAGGAGCGGGAGTGTACATAGAATACCCAAATAATACTAGGGACACAGCCAGAGTACCGACAGGAAAGTACTGCCATAACTATGATGCTGAAATTGAGGCAATCAAGATAGCAACAGAGAAATTACTAAATACCAGCAATGGTACACCACCTGTAGTGCTACTGACAGATGCAAAATCAGTACTTGAGGCGCTCCTGTCTGGGAAATTGCCAGTACTCAGGACACTACTTTCTGAACTTAGCAGTTAGCATAAGGTCACCATACAGTGGATACCATCCCACTGTGGAGTACCCGGAAACGACAGAGCTGATCAATTGGCTAAAGAAGGAGCCAAAGAAGAACAGCCTGATGTGCCCGTTACATATCACCAAAAGAAAAGAATGATCAAATCAGTCAGAAAGCCACCAAAACCTGCTCAAGATGACTAGCATGTTATGGACAGACCAGAACAAGACATTATTCTGCGCCTCAGAACAGGGTACAACAGATTACGCAACAACATGTATACAAAATTCAAGATTGGTGAAACAGCCATGTGCACATGTGGATTGGCGTCACAGACAGCAGAGCATATACTCCAAGAGTGCCCAAAATATAATATATCTAGGCAAACCTTCTGGCCTAGAGAGACTACAGTGGAAGATAAACTCTATGGACCGCTATGTGAACTGAAAAAGACAGTTAAATTCATACAAGAGACAACATTGCAGATATAGACATATTTCAAGCGAACGAAAGAAGAAGAATATGCGGTGTCTGCGAAGAATTCTTGGTATTAAGTGGCAAGACAAAATCACAAATACTGAAGTATTGGAAAGATCCGGTTGTGTGACGGTTTATTCCATGCTCAATCTTCGTAGACTTAGATGGATAGGACATCTTAGGAGGATGGATGATGGTAGAATACCAAAGGACATCTCTTTTGGTGAATTACAGATGGGTAAGAGATCTCAGGGTCGGCCTCTACTACGATACAAAGATGTGTGTAAGCGGGACATGATTGATACAGGCATTGATAATGCACAGTGGGAGCAAGTCGCCGCTGAACGTGTTGCATGGAGGGCAAAGATCAGAAATGGAATAAAGACAAAGGAGAAAATTATTGCAGATAAGTCACACACCGAGCGTGTGAGACGTAAGATGGTGCATGATGGTGGAAATGACTACGTGTTCGCATGCACCCACTGTGAACGAACATTTACAGCGCGAATTGACCTAATCAGTCACATTCGCTACCGCCACAGGTAAACGTTATTATGCCATTTTAAAGCACAAACTATCGTCTGTCAAGACGGCAAGGTGCCAATGAGCTTTAGATGTAATGCATGGCCACCTGCCTTTATAAATTCAGCAGCAATTCCAACAGCCCCTGTTGCCTTATTGTGTTTAAGTCGTGTGATTACATAACAGATTTCTTCAAATGCAGGTTCTTCAATTTGTAGTTCACACGTTAGAACTTCTTCCTGTGGGAAAGTGTTACTTGGAGCTTCACAATTTAGTAATTCTACAAAATATTCTTTCCATGTGTTGCACATTTCCTCATTGGTATTTATCATATTCCCATTTTTGTCTTTTAAACCATATGTGTTGTGTTGGTGCCCTCGTTTTATTGACTTCAGTTCTTTAAAAAAATTTTCTGGATTCGTTTTTCTGGTGATTAGTTTCCATAGCTTTGATTATATTACTCATATATTCTCGCTTCTGCTGTCGAACTATTTTTGTAGCCTCTTTACATTCATTTCTATATTGCTCTTCCTTATGGATGTTGTTGATGTCATTTAACCATAAATGTCTGGCATTCCTTCTCCTAATGACTGCTTCTTCACATTTTCATTGAACCATATGTTCTTTCTATGCGTGGTTAACACACCTAGACATTCTTCTGTGGTAGATTGAATTGTATTCTTGATGTTCAACCAAGTTTGGTCAACGTTTTCCTCCAAAGGGTTTTGCAGAGTTCAAAGTTTACATTTTATTTCATCTGTAAATTTCTCTTTGACTGTAATTTCTTTTAGTTTTTCTCTGTTATATGTTGGGTGTAATCTTTGTAATTTAGTATAAAAAGCTCTCTTAAGTTTTATTTTAAATTTTGCTCCAACGAGGAAGTGGTCGCTGTGGCACTCAGCTCCTCTATAACTTCTAACTTGTTGTAAGTTTGATGCATTTCTGTTGTTAATTAAAATGTGATCTATTTGATTATAAGTTCTCTTGTCACATGATTTTCAAGTTTGTTTGTGTATATCCTTTCTTTGTAGTCTGGTACTACTAATCTGCAGTCCTTTGGCTTCTGCCAGGTTGAGACTCTCCATCAGGCTATTAGCAGACAATCAGTGCCTGTTTTATAGCGACGAGGGCAGACTGCAAAATAATATTAATAATCTGAGTTCAACATGCAGGAGATACAATATGAGTATAAATACAGCCAAAACCGAAGTAATGCGAGTTAGCAGATCGCCGGGCCCACTAAGTATACAGATAAATAGCACACATCTGAAACAAGTTAAAGAATTCAAATATCTTGGATGTATGATCACCGAAGATGGCAGATTGGACAGAGAAATCGAAATCAGATGTCAAAAAGCAAGCGCACTTACATAACAACTATCACCCTTACTTAAACATCCAAATATTCCCATGTCCGAAAACGACAAATAATAAACAGCATATCTACACCAATACTATGCTACCAATCTGAAACCTGGACTTTATCCAAGTTACACCTTCGCAATATCAACACCTGCGAAATGAGATGCTTGAGGAGAGCTTCCAACTTAACAATCCGAGACCGAGTAAGAAATGCTATTATCAGACAGACTGTGGGATGAACACCTTGTACCACATTTATTGAAAGAATGAAGATTAAGTGGTTTGGCCATGTCGTTAGAATGCAACACCAGCAACTACCATCACTTGCCTTACATCAAAGATCATCTGCGACGAGACCACGAGGACGTCCAAGAAGAAAATGGATTGACGACATCAAAGACATTGTACAATCACACAGAATGACACTATCCAGTGCCGCCCACCGGGCACTAGAACGCAAATTATTCCTTCCCACGACGCTTGACGGCAGAAGTGAAATATGATGATGATGATCATGATGATGATGATGATGATGATGATCATGATGATCATGATGATGATGACTATAGCTATCCTACCCTGACAGTCCCTGTCTTCTCTATAATCTGCCACCTGCCCGATGTCTGTATTATTGCCGTACCCAATCCGATATGTTGAATACTAAGACTAAAACATGAGTGTCTTAGACCTAAGCATGTGATATATGATGCGTGTTCGTCGGTGTTAACGTTAGTTTCCTGTATGAGTATAAAATCAGGTTTATATTTGTGTATGAGTGGTATAAGATGATTAATTTTGGATCTTATACTTTGAATGTTAATACACATTATTTTAATTTCCGCTGCCATTTTTGTTGTAATATAAGAAACGGTTGAATATAATTATCTAATGTTGCTTGTTTCAAACTGTCTGTATTCATGTTATCATTTCTGAAGATATTCAGTAGATTCCTTCACCGGGCTTGAAATATCTAAGTCAATAACCGAGCGTGGAGAAGAATCTGACAGGCTTCTTCGTCGTGGTGGTGTGTTAATTTTATCACTGTCTCTTCCGGCCACGGCGCTGTTCGTTATCTGTTCAGTATAATTACTTACACATTTCTTTTTGTTGGAACTGTGCGCTTCAGACGATGTAAGGTAGTCGTGGTTGTTGTGAGGCAGCAGCGTGGTAACAGGTGTTTTGGGGGGGGGGGGGGGGGGGGGGGGGGGGCTGGAGGTGTCGAGCTCTCACCGTCAGACAGGCTCTTGGTTGAGCGTCCCCTTTTCCTAGTGACCAGCTGGAAACTGTCTTTATCCTCCTTACTATGTTGATCTGTCTGGGAGTTCGAGGAGACTCTTTGTGCCACTCTAGACCCCTTCTTGATTTGTACTTTGGCTGGACATTTATTACTCCAGTGGGAGTCTTCCCCACAGACTGTACACACCGTACGGCGCTCCGGAACTGTGGTGAAGAGACGGTATAGCTTATCTTCTACCCCGTCCAACTTCATGTCCACGTAATGTGACAGAGGTTCTTTCGGGTTGCATAGAAGAAACGAATTGTCCGTGCTGTTTTTAAGTTTATGCACTTCCGCATTTATATCTCCCCAAATATCCGCGGCTATTTGCTTCACCGTCTCAACCTTTGCGGTTGTAGGCATCCAGTGAATCATAGCCTTGGTCTTTTCCTTCTCTATGTTTTCGATTACAATAGTTACTTTAGGATCATGCAGTTCATGCTTCATCCCGTGGAGCCGTTCATAATGAGCCGCCTTTGCTTCCGGTGTCAGCGTAGCGTTCCATCTTTTAAGGTCCTCAAAACAGTGGTTGGATTTTATTCCTTGCCTACTGATCCCGCAAGGTCCCCTCAAGACAGTCGCCATCAGCGAGTAGTTGAACCGAAATACATGAGGTCCTTATATAGAAAACACAAGTGTGTTTGCTTGGTGGAGAGCTCCTCCCTCAAAAGCTTCATTCGTGTTAACTTTGACACTTTTTACAATTTGGTTTTCATCTTAAATAATCCGTAGCAGAGGAAATCTCGACAGATTTACACGTGATGAAAACAATCGAAAACACTTCCACAAAATTGAAATCACTGATATGTTTGAATAATCCGTGACAGAGGAAATTGTAATCCAGATCTACACGTGGTGAGAACTATCGAAATCACTTATTAAAAATAGTGAGCACTGGTGAACCAAAGTAGTCCAACGAACCGCCGTGGTAATAAGTTTTCCAGTGTTTGGTAGCCGGCTTCGTGGCTTAGAGCTTTGACCTTTTTTTTCTTTCCGGGGGAAATATCCCGGGGGAAAACTTTTTCGTGGGGGACCCCCGGGGTGGGGAAAAAGA
>JACEFZ010011225.1:0-11311 GCA_014155875.1 Cepaea nemoralis | reverse complement strand
GCTAATTACCCAACAACAATCATATCAGGGGGGGAGGGGGGATCCTGTCACCGCCTCAACTTTCCCATAGAGTAAAGGGCTGCAACTCCAGCCCAAGGGATACCAATGAGTCGCACAGGACCCGAGTAATCTAGAACCTTCTCGATAGAGTTGGTCACCTAGTCCATGATTCCGTGGACACTGATGTGGCCCGCCTAATGCGGGGTCCACGAGGAACTCGGACAGAGTTACCGCCCATGTCGAGTTAGGACACGCGGAGACCGGCAGAGGACAAACGGACTGGAGAGAGACAACAGGGCCTGCCTGAGAGGGACTCATAGATATTCATAGATATACTTAGGCTAGATAGTGTGCTAGATTGTTGTATGACAACTATATGTTGCCCACGCTTTCCGGCATGGCACATGATTGATTGATTGATTGATATGTATTATAAGAAAGCGCGGGTCTGTTTACCCACTGCGCCAACTGTACACTACATACAATAAATGTTCTATATCCTAGCGAACAGTGTATTGTTGCCTGTATGAACCCGAACCATTATTTAGATAAGAGTAAGATGATGACAACACTATCAAATGCCTTTTCGTGGTCGACAAATACAATGTAGAGTATTGCATTAAATTCGATTGATTGTTCTATTTGTTGTTTAAGGGCAAATATGGCATGTGTGCATCCTTTGGTTTGTTTATTTTTAAATGCTAGATGCGCTTTGTTTAGCTAGGGTTCTCTTGTAAGTCGTAGTCTTTTCATTGGAATGTCGCAGAATGTTTTTCCCGTATGAATCAAAAGGGAAATGCCTCTGCATTGCGCGTAGTCTCTATTACTGCCTTTGTGTTTCAAACTGGGATAATTATGTCGCTTTCCCAGCCTCGTTGTTTCTGTAGCTCTACCCTACATGATTAAAAGTCTATGCAGCTATGCTGTTCCTAATTCTCTTGCTGCATATATTAGTTCAGTTGATATTTCGTCTTATCCCGGTGATTTTTTCTGTGGGGGATAATCTTATGGCTTCTTTAAATTTGTCTTTCAGTATGTCTGGTTCTAGTTTGTCGATAGCATCTGTCAGTTTCTTGGATTCTTGTGGCATCTGATGGGTCATTGAGAAGTTGTTGGAAGTACTGCCTCCATTATTTTAGGATTTGTCATTGTTCATTTATTGGTTCTTCAATTTCGCTATTAATTATTTCAGTGCCGCCAACAGTTCTTCTCGAGTTCGTATGTATATATATATATATATATATATATGTGTGTGTGTGTGTGTGTGTGTGTGTGTGTGTGTGTTTGTGTGCGTGTGTGTGTGTAGCCTATAATACACTTCCTCTATTGGTGCATTACCAATTTAGCCGTCGATTAGGGCTAGCTAAGCCACTGATATGGCTGGGGGGCGGCGGACATCTAGTTGTTGGTTATGGTCTCAAGTTTCACGATGCTAGGCAAAGGATAGTTTTATATCGACAATGACCAAGGCCGCCGAGCTGTATTGTGACCGTAAAGACGGAACGCAATGGCAAACTTATGCATGCGTCCCATATGGTATCTGTAGGCATGAATGACGTTTAGCGCAGCTTAAGAACTGTTTAATCGAGGAGGAGAGAAATGTGCTGCAAGTGCTACCAGACCCTCACCAAGCGATTGCATCCACACCTAGAAGTGGTAAGCTGGAGAAGAGAAGAGCCAGAAAGAGACCCAGAGAGAGGAGTTGGACAGTTTGACATTATGGTCATAGAGGAGGCTCGGTATAAGAAATGATTAACAGAAAGCTTGTTGGCAGACAAGTTACCCACGCCAGTCGGCATGGACTATAAAAAAGATTTAATTAATTATATATATATATATATATAAGTTGTGGCAAATCCTTAAACAATATGGAGTGAGTACACATCTAACAAACCTGTGTAGAAGTTTATACAACAACAGTGAATGCATACTGAGAGCAACTGGAGGACACACAGACCCCTTCAAGATAAGATCTGGAGTACGACAAGGTTGTGTCCTGTCCCCTCTCTTGTTCATAACATATATAGACAACATATGTAAAGAAACCAGCCAAGCAGAGATAGCAAGAACACAACATGACGAGAACACAGAAGAAGCACCAGCTGGAAATCTAACCATTAGAGAACTCCTGTTTGCGGACGACCAAGCACTAATAGCAAAATCAGAAGCTGAATTACAAGACCACATGAATATTCTAAACGAAATGTGTAGGGAACATAACATGAAAATTAGCACAAGCAAAACAGAGGTAATGAATATAACTCAAGAAGAACAAACAACATCAATTCACCTAAACGAACATCTCTTGAAACAAGTGAAGAGTTTCAAGTACCTGGGAAGTATAATATCATCAAATGGCAGATCAGAAGACGAGATCGAAAATAGGTGCAATAAGGCAAATCAACTCATTGGACAAATGGCACCAATACTAAAGAACAAACATGTATTAGTAATTACTAAGAAAGCACTTTACAACACAATCTTCCTACCAACTCTATGCTACCAATGCCAAACCTGGACAATGACAGAAAAAGAGAAAAGAAAAATCACAACAACAGAAATGAGGTTCCTGAGAAGAATACTCAACATATCAAGAAGAGATAAGATCAGAAATGAAGAAATCAGGACTAAAGTGGAGGTTAAAGCAGCACTAGATTTTATTCGAAAGCAGCAAGTCAATTGGTTTGGCCATGCAAGTAGGTTACCAGTCAACAGCATACCACAACAAGCAATGATGTACAGACCAGATGGAAACAGAGGAAGAGGCCGACCACGTAAACGTTGGACGGAGGGAATAGTCCATGGGAATATCGATATATGAAGCCCATAATCGGGCACTCTCACGATGTTTATACTTCACCTCAACACCGCAAGGTACAAGAGGAACATGATGAGATTATATATATATATATATATATATATATATATATATATATATATATATATATATATATATATATAATATATATATATATAATTATAATCCACATTGACGTGGATGGGCCTTAGGTTCATACCAGAATACGATCAGCGTTGCCAGTAGTGGGTTGTGCTCAATATTTACATCTCAAATCTCGAAACAACCAAATAAATCAATTTAATTATATGTTGGTGTGTGTGCGTTTCTGTGCGTGTGTGTAAAATATAAGCAGATACCCCGAGAGGAGCTATGTGGTCCGTTCTTATAAATTCAAGACTGACGTCATATCTTCAGACCTCCACGACCTAGCTGTGTAATGTTCACCATGACAGTCAATATATTTACGTTGTATGGGGAACGTACAGAAGATAGTGACACATTGGCCTAAATGTTTGCACATGTTGAGCTATGGAAATATCATCTCTACTACAGATTCCTAGAAGACATATCCATGTTGTTATCTTGACGTAAAATAGTGGTCCTCACACACAATGCCAAGCTGTAAGCTGATTTATACTGATTACTAACATGTTTTATTCCCCAGCCACCTGACGTCTTCACATTATGTAGTCAAAAAGCCTCTAACGGTGTGAAACTCAGCCCCCAAAGTCCACCATTGCGCATTGAGAGCCCGTCTTACAGTCACGCTCCCCACCCTCGTAACGAGTATTGTACTCTAGTCCTGGAATCTGGAGACGATCCCCTGCTGTTAACGTTTTACTTCAAGTAAATTTTCACGTATATTGTCAGTTAACTCTGTGATGTCATGGATTGTGTGTCAGGTTGTGTAACTGTCTTTGTGTGCGTGTGTATGATGGCATTTAATATTAAGTAATGACGCATACACAATGTGATAAAATAAATCAGGGACCTACGATTGGTCTAGGAAACCGGTAGGGACGTTATTGGGTCCAAGAAACACTACTAAGGAACTACGGAGGCAAATAATACAGGAAAAGGTGTCACAGTCACAAGAACGGGGATTCCAAACAAGCATCTGCAAGACGCTTAATGACAAAAGCGGAAGATACACAGGAGGAAGAAGAGGAATTATATGTTGTATATATGTACTATGTGTTGCGTGTGGTTGTGTTAAACATCATCATCAATATTTAGTGGCATGTTAATGCAGAACCTAGAACCTAGAAACACGCACCTGCTATATGAATTTATAATGAAGTGGGTCAATTTCAGCCTATCAGAAGATGTGTGCGACAGGGATTTGTAATGTCTTCAGAACGATCTCCCTTTATAGTGAACATTTTATGAGAAATGTAGAGGATATGAAAGCAGTTGCATTCGGAGGACAATACATCACTAATATAAGATATGCGGACGATATAGTTATTGATTGCTGACAACGAGCAGGATCTACAACATTTGATGTATGAGATTATTATACACAATGAGAAACTAGGTATGTACTTGTAAGAACAGAGAACTCACGATCGTTTCCTAGAAGAAAGAAATACCATATTATAATATCCAAGTGAATGGAAATATTCTTAAACAGGTGAATCGGTATAACTATCTTGGCAGCGGCAGAAAACTGAGCAGCGCCATCTATGTCTTCTGTACGAGGGGCTGGTCATGTCTGTTTTTGAGTATGCAATGGCAATCCTGACTCTCAGCCGTAAGCAGATAGAAAGAATGGAAAGGATACAGAATGAAGATATGCGCATTATTCTTGGATGTACAAGAGATACAGCATGCAGGGCGATGCGCTACCTTCTTGATTTTCCAACCATTGAAGACAGAATACAAGTTTGCAGAGCACGCGCCTACCTCAGAGTTAACGCAAACACACAACATCAACTGCATAGTGAAATTATGAAGGTGAAGGGCAGCAGGTTAAAAAGAGGACGGTCGTGGATGGGTCAAGCCGAAGACATTCTTCAACAGGTGTGTTCACTTGAGGACTTAGAACCTTGTGAGAAGTGCGTACAAGTGCCAACAGATTTTCGCACATCCTTTTCAGTTTGCATCCAACTAGATAGAAAATGCAGACAAGAAAATCCGGCTGCTGTGGAAGCTGAAGTACAAGCGTTGATTTTCGAGAATTCGCTAGACGGTGATGCTATCATCTACACAGATGGGTCGGTCGTCCGACATGTGAGAAGTTCATGGGCCTTTACGGCTCGGGCCGGAGGGAGAATTGTGAAGGAGGACTCTGGTGCTTTCACTGAAACCACAAGTAGCCTGACTATGGAAGTCTTGGCAGTAAGAAAAGCAATATCTGCATGGCTCGAGACACAGACATTCACTAGGGCATGTTTCCTTAGCGACTCAATGAACATGCTCAAGAAGATAGAGGAGGGGTCGATCCGAAGAGAATGGTTGCTGCCTCTGGAGCGGTCTCGGCTGGCAAAGATTAGTTTCATCTTCGTGCCAGGGCACGCGGGAGTACAAGGAAATGAGCGGGCTGACAAGCTCGCAGGTGAGGCTACTGTGGAGGGCGGACGCGCCATGGACCAGGCTGACATTCTGAATGCTCTACGAGAAGTAAGACTTTTGCGTGAACCAAGTGATGACTGTGAATCTACAACCATGGCCAGACTGCGAGATCAGCAAATTAAAAGAGGGGTGGCCAAACAATAACACTACGCAGGAAGCCAAAGAAGATTGATAAACCAACACAGAACTGGCGTCGTTAGCCGCTACACGCTGCGGGATTTGCTGAGGAGGGGATCCGAGCACTTATGGACTGAATGGTTCGATGTGCAATGAGGATGATCTGTCGACTAACTAACTAACTATCTCGAAACAGTCGTAACATCTGATGGAAGATGCCTTGCAGAGATTAGATCAAGAATTGTCATGGCAATAGCTTGCTTTCTACAATATGGAAAACAAACTTAACAACAAATGTTGTCAATTGCAATGACGATAATAATGTTTAAGTGCTATATGTAATCCATATTGCTGTATGCGTGTGAAACACGGACAATTAACAACAAATTGATAAAAATCTAATGGCGATAGAAATGTGGTCTATGAGAAAAATGCAAATAATACCATGGATGTACAGGAAATAAATTGATACAGTCCTCCAAGAGGCAACTGAAAAACGGAGATTCAGTCACTAATGAATCTCTCTGTACGTGCTAGTTATTGATGAAGTCGTATTAGTATAAATTCCCCGTTGAGCAAGCACATCGGGACATTTATGATGTTCAGAAATGTCCACCATTCCAAGAATGTCTCGATATCCTTATCTTATTTACACTTTCAGTGAGCTAGCCTGTTGGTTATAACTCTTGGATGTTTTTCTTCTGTTGCAATTACAATTACGTCTACCATTTTACAGATATGTTTTTTTTTAATGTCTCTTGTCCCAGAAAGTCCCCGCAATGTGTAATCGGTTTTCTATGAGGACCAAACGATACATGTATGTTTATTTATGAACTATCTTAGTAGTTCAAAGTGTTCCCAAAATGATTTATTCATGACTCAATCGACTAAAGAACCTCTCTTCAGGTAAGGTATTAATTATTGGTAAGATCGTAGGAAATGGTACAATGTGAAGAGGTAAGGATAAAATGAAAACATTATTGGCGATCATGAATGTGCAGAGTTTATTGTTATGTTCTCGCCGCACCTCTAGTGCTAATTATTTATGTGTACATGGCTTTGATTAAAAGAAACTCACTTATGTACAATTATGGCGTCTCAGTAAGTGTCTCCTAAATATATGTTTAAATTACTGTAAATGTGTTTTCAAACTGCTTCCGATCCAACAGACTGCTTCGTGTGGAGTGGCTTCAGAGGTCACAGCTTGTGAGAATTCTATGGATATTTTGCCCTGGCCATGCGAAGGTGCGGGGAATGAACAGTCTGATAGACTGGCAGGAAATGCGTCTGTTGGTGGCAGATTGTCTATGGACACATTGTGGCGGGGGGGGGGGTGGTCGTGCCTCTTTGGGACCAGATGGAGAAGGCAGGAGAACAGATTGAGAACCAGTATATGGAAAGAATGAGATTGCTGGGGATCTACAGACGTTTTGGAAGAATCTCAAAACTGAGAGAGAAGACTAGGAGAACTTTCAATCAGACAGCGGTAGGAACGATTAGTAGTATGACTCTTTGCTGATTCTTGAACGAGGAGGCGTAGCTTTCATAGGAATGTCCTGAGTGCAGTGATGTCGTTTCTTAATTTTACTCAACCCTTTATTTTCTGACCAGTGAGAGACTGAGCACTGTAGGTTTTGTTAGAGTTAAGCAGAATCGGTTGTTACAAGTAAAAACTTGTAGAAAGTACTCCTCATGTTATCTTTCATACCACCAGAAATACAACTGATATGTAAGAGGAAAGCAACAGTAATTGCTCAGTGGATGTAATACGTTTACATCGTGTATCTATTTTCTTACAGTCTTTCGACTTATATTATAAATGCCATGAACCAAATGTATAGTTAAGGAGAAGTGAAGTTATTGCAAGGGACATAACCAAGAATAATAGGGTAAGACGATGAGTTACCTAACCCTGAGGTACCTGGTACATTCGAGAAGACAGCGCGACTGACCAGGGGATTACACCACGGGCGAATTTAAGCCGCACGTGGAAATAGTGCGGACAGGCACAAGCTGAGAAGCCCAGATGATCTGTGAGACCACTCGGGACTCAGGGCACAAGCTATTAACAACTGTTAGAAAACTCAAGTAATACCAGCATTTCCTAACAAGTAGTGACAAGTAATGAGAAAGAAATCTGGCTGCGGTGAACGTTTGAAATGAGGGAGCAGAAGAACAAGTGATCCACTTTACGACAAGAGAATTGCCACACGCCTATTAGAATTCACTACGCTGGGCGGCTGGCCAATATATTTGTCAGGTGTATGTGTGGCAACATTTCACCATCACGTTTGATGAGTGACGCACTGTGGTAGGATGGTCTTCGCAGAAGAGAAAGAAGTGCAAGTTGGAAAAATCGTATTGTACTTATTTGGTGTGATGACAAGGAATTACTTTATGTTCAGACTTCTAGGAGTAAATATGGACCGAGGAATTCACACCATGGTTGGCAAGACTAGGAGAAAGACTAACACCGTCTAGGGACTGAGTGAGCTGCATATCGAACAATACGAATCTCTGTCAGTGGGTTGCTGGAGCGGCAAGGTGTACCCAGTAACTAAAGTTTATGTCGACATGGCACGGTGTCCGTAGTCCGTTGTTTCAAATCTAGTGAGAATGTACTTTAAAAGTCGCTTAAAAGTCGACAGGGTCGACTTCATCGCACCGGGTTTTATCCCATATGGCTCGGTCTCTTTCCGCAGCGCGGAAAGCGTCGCACAAAGCACGAACTCCGTAGCTTTTAGCGACGACCCACAGGAGTCTCCGAAACATTTAACTCGTAAACCGAAGGGTGCGGCCCGGAATTGAACCCACAACCTTCGGATCACAAGTCAAACGGCTTGACCACTTCGCCACAGAGACTCGCCACAGAGAATGTACTTTATCACAAGACAATAGCCAACACATTGATGTTGTGTTGTTTGTCCATCAAGAATGATGATGACCATTCATTTCATTAAGTGGGGTTGAAGGTGTGGAGCCGTGGGTTCTAAGATGGCTGATAACGCCTATTTTGGCTCGAAATGTTCTTTGACATTGTGGGAAAAGAATGCTTGACGTCTCTGGAGGAGGATTTCCTGCAGTGGTTTTTCTGTCCTGCCTTTTCTTCACAGCTCTTGCAGTCCTGGTTGCCTCGCATATGACTGCACCTTTGCGTAATGATGCACGCCACGAATTTCGGTCTCTGGCTGCAGCCTCCCAGGTGTCATGATGCATTCCAAAAGCATTCAGTGAAATATTCAGAGTGTCTTTAAAGCGTTTCCTCTGGCCACCTTGGGAGCGTTTACCACAACGCAGTTCGCTGTAAAAAAAAATTCGTTTAGGGAGCCTGTGATCTGGCATGCGAGTCAAGTTACCAGCCCAACGAATCTGATTCTTCATCAGAAAGTGTGGATACTGGGCATGGATGCTCTTTCTAGGACTTCAGTGTCTGGAATCTTGTCTTGCCATTTAATCTTCAGTAGCTTCCTTAGGCAGACTGTGTGGAAGTGGTTTAATTTCCTAGCGTGTCGCTGATAAACAGTCCAGGTTTCACAAGCATATAGCAGTGTGGATAATACAACTGCTTTGTAGACTTTTAGCTTTGTTTGCAGGCTTATTCCAGTTCTGTCCCATATATTCTTGTACAGTCTGCCAAAGGCCGCACTGGCCTTGGAGATTCTTGCATTAACTTCGTCATCAATTGTGGCAGCTTGTGACACAATGCTGCCAATATAGGTGAATTTGTCCACACCACTTAGTCTATGATCATTCACTTTGATATTCGGCACAGTGTGATTATTCCCTGGAGCTGGCTGGTACATAACTACAGCACTCATCAGCAAACAGGAGCTCTCTGACGGTGTTGCTGTTAATTTTGGTTTTAGCTTTCAGCCTTCTGAGATTGAATAACTTTCCATCCATACGGTAGTTGATGTCTATTCCAATGTTGTCGTTCTCGAAGGCATTCATCAACATGGCTGAAAACATGAAGCTGAACAGTGTTGGTGCCAGGACACATCCTTGCTTCACTCCATTGGTGACAGGAAAGGGTTCAGACAGTTCACCATTGTCCTGTACTCTTGCCTGCATGCCATCATGAAATAGCCCCACTATTTGGACAAAATTTCGTGGACAGCGATATTTTGCAATAATCTTCCACAGTCCTTCTCCGCTGACTGTATCAAAAGCCTTGGTAAGGTCAATGAAAGCGGAGAGCATTTCGCAGTTCTGTTCCTACATTTCTCTTGCAGCTGCCTTGCAGCGAAAATCATGTCAACAGTTCCACGTTCTTTTCTGAAGCCACATTGACTCTCAGGAAGAAGACCTTGATCGAGATGGGCTGTGAGGCGATTGAGAAGAATTCTTCCCTGCAATTGAAAGCAAGGAGATGCCTCGGTGGTTGTCACAGGATTGGCGGTTTCCTTTACGTTTGTAAAGGTGGATTATTGACTTTTACTTGAAATCTTGTGGTCTCGTTCACCCATATGTTTGTAAAGACTTGGTGAAGCTGCTCTGTTAGGACCGACCCACCTGCCTTGTATATCTCTGCTGGGATGGAGTCAGGACCAGGTGCCTTGCCACTGGAGAGTTGCTGGATGGCTTTGTTTACTTCCACTATGGTTGGCAGGTCATCAAGTGTCTCATTTGTGGGAACTTGAGGAAGGCAGTTGATGGTTTCATCATCGAAGAAGGAAGTTGCATTTAAGATTTTGCTGAAATGCTCTGCCCAGCGTTGAAGGATTTCTTTCTTATCGGTGACCAATGTTCCCCCATCTGCACTGAGGAGGGGAACTATGCCTGATGATGTAGGACCATAGACCGCTTTCAGTGAGTCGTAGAAGTTTTTCATATCATGTCTGTCAGCAAAGCCCTGAATTTCATCAACGTTGCTGCTCAGCCAGGAGTCCCGCATGTGCCGAAGTTTCTGCTGCAATCCTCTCTGAATGTTCTTGAAAGCGTCTTTTTTATGTTGACTTTGGGTCATTCAAATGTGCCTTGAGGAGAAGATGTTTCTCGCCCAGCAATTGGTTGATGTCTTCGGAATTTTCATCTAACCAGTCTTTATGCTTTCGGGGGGCTGGACCCAAGATTTCCATAGCAGTGTTGTAAATTATGTCCTTTAAGGCTCTCCATTCTGTTTCTGTATCCTGTTTAGCTGCAGCATTGGGCTTGAGGTCTTCCAGCATATTTTCAAACGACTGCTGCATTTTCTTGCTGTTTAGGCGGGTGACATTTAGCTTTTTTTTGCATTTTCGCCCCTTGAGGAGGCCGTGGTGGCCTGATGTGAATGTTTATTTTCGAGACAATGAGACGATGGTCTGTCCAACATTCGGCACCACACATGGATTTTGTCACTCGAACGTCTTGTCTGTCACTCCTCCTGATGATGACATAGTCAATGAGGTGCTAGTGTTTCGAGCGAGGGTGCATCCACGATGACCTATTTCTCATGGGGAGACGGAAAATTGTGTTCGTAATCAGGAGATCATGTTCGGCACATGTCTGAAGGAGGCGGAGTCCATTGCTGTTACAATTTCCGACTCCATGCTTTCCAATAATGCCACTCCAAGAGGTGATGTCTTTGCCTACTCTGGCATTGAAATCCCCAAGGAGTATAAGTTTGTCTCCTTTGGGAACAGATGTTAAAACATTGTGCAGGTCCTCATAGAACTTGTTCTTGACATCATCTTCGTTGGTCATAGTTGATGCGTAGACACTCACAATGGTTGCATACTTCCTTCCATTCAGTAGGGGCAACTTCATGGTTATGAGCCTGTCGTTTATAGCCTTTGAAAATCCAGCTAATTTGCCGACCAGACTTAATGGCAAATAACCAAT
>JACEFZ010011224.1:0-24679 GCA_014155875.1 Cepaea nemoralis | reverse complement strand
AAACATTTCTTCTTTATTTTTGGGTTTAAAAGTTTTTTTTGAAATTTCCCTTTTTTTTCTTCCCCCGGAAAGGCTACCTTTGCCATAGCGATTCTTGTCTAATTGCTTCAAAGAGGGAGGAGGGGGCCTCGAGGTATGGTGTCCGCCTGGAGTCCTGGAGGTCCCGGGCTTAGCCCCGGTGAGGGCAGGGATTTTTTCAGTGGACTTCTAGTAACAAATTCCCCCTTTGCCTCGGGGTAGTGAGATCGGACGCCCGTGTGTATGTTGGCATGTAAAACATCCCTTGACAGTTAGAAATAGAAAAAGAGAGTAATGGGCTCCCCGGGGAAAAAAAATTTTCGATTTAAAAAATCTACCAAAATTATTTCAGGATCCTTGCTGGTGCTACGGAGTTTCGTGCACTGAGCTGAGATTCTGCGGCCCAGGCTTGAGTTAGGATTAATTGGAGCACTTATGGGTTACCCCGCGTGCCGTGATGTGATCCGTCGAAAAAACTAAACTAAACTAATCTCTTCAAAGCACATCCTATCAGATGTTCTAAGATAGTTGTACAGATTCACTTGTTTAAAATGTTACCATTTACCAGTAATTAAATTATAGTATTTTTTTTTTCCCGTTGACGACCATAATCTGTATCTTCTTACAATTTAATTCTAACCTCAGTTTCCACTGTGTACAATATCCGTATCAACTAAATGTTGGGGTATTGTTCATTGTGTGCGTAATACTGTATCATCCGCAATTAATGTTATTGATTTTATGTTCCCCCAATGGTTACTGCTTCATATTTTCTAAATTTCTAAAACTATATTCACTCTTTAGGAAAAATGATTTGGAGTTTCAGAACAATTTACACTTTTGTTCCTGGAACGGATGAACTTAAGTAAAGTACAGTACAGTAAAAAAAGTAAAGTAAAGAAAGTAAGTAAAGTAAAGTAAAGTAAAGTAAAGTAAAGAAAATTTGCCTTTTTACATGCCTTCAAGCCACTGGATAATGATACTAGTCCCATTTTACTTAACCAATCGCCATTCTATGAACTAAATTGTGAAAATCACACCAGCAAACGGGACTTCTGAAGACATTTCCTGGTACTGTTTTAAGCTGTGTCAATCTGGGAGATCAAAGTGTGTGTATTTTCTCCCCACCCAGATGCGAAGTAAACCCCTACCACTGGAACACAGGCAAGCATGCTAGCCATGTGGAGTGATCGAAGTAGAAATTTCCCAAACTTTAATTTTACAAAAAACAACAAATTTTTACATATAAAAATGAGTCGCCAGTCTCTCTGGCTGTGGGTTACAACACTTTTCTCTCTGTAATCCCGTTTATCACGCAGAGTTCTCGTAGCGGAGCGAGAGCTGAGGCGGTTCGACCCCGCTCGTGACTTGCGGGATACTGAGCCGGCCGCTCAGAAAGCAATGGCAAACTACTGAGCGTAATCTTGCCAAGAGATCAACATACAGCATGAAGAGGCTGGTTATTGACAGTCTAAGTCCTGTAAGATTGCTTAAAAAAAAAAAAATATATGAGTCACCGATGACCAGGCGTTCATGGCTCGAGGCATTCGGTGTATAAAATTTTGGGACAATCTGGATCTGTTCGCCAATTTTTGAAATGTTTGCTCAAGAACAAGATTCTTCCTGATAGCAGCAATTCGATAAACAATAGGGATAAACACTCAATCAAAGGGAAAACTTTCGATCAACATTTAGTAATTGATCGTCTTGTTTTATGTCATAGCTTACCAACGGACTGTCGTTATGAGGAGTATATTTATGTAAATGCGTTAATTAGTGCCAGAGGCATCACCACCTCCTGGTTTCTGGTAACTGCATCTCCCGGGGTTCATAGATACCGAGATCCTCTGCCTGGTTGGGACACTGGTGTCCACAATTTGTATTATAGGGTTTTTCTCCTGGGTCAGATATCCACCCCCTTCTTACGTGCCTTCATCTTGCCTTGGTAGAGGGGCTTGCGTGTTCCAATGACCCCAAGAGCTATGCCGACGGTAGCACAGCTACTGGTAGGGTCTCCCATGTCGGACAGGTCCAGGCATAGGAACCAGACCAAGAGAGACACAAACCTGCTGCCTTGCAGGTAGACTGGGGACAGGCATTCAAAGTCCGAATCCGGCGCACGATGCCACTGCATTCATGGTCCGGACACATACTCTACGGCTCTAGGCTGAGGGATATGGCTGAACGCCTCTAAGTAAATATCCCCCGGATGTCAGGGCCGGCTGATACTCACCCACTGTAGAATGGAGGTGAGATACTGAGCCTGCTACATGCTTGGTCCAGATTCTTGCTCTATGGCTCTCAGCCGAGAGAGATGAGGGATCCCCGGATGATAGGGCCTGGCCGTTACTCGCTCTCAGCTGCATGGAGGTAAGGTGCTGAGCCGGCAGCACATTTAGCCTACCTCGTGAGCCTTACTAAAGGTGAAAAGGCGTCCCAATCGCACGCAATGGTTACGATGGAAGTCTCTAGAAAAAACTCATTGAGTGAGCGTAACCAAAGGTGGAGAAACGTCTCATTATCACGAAATGGAACGCATGGCTAGCGAATCCATTACGTGGAAGTCCGAAGCGAAAGCTTTCTGAGTGGATGTCGTCTGAGTAACGCGAAATGGGACGCTTGGCTAGCGAAACCATTACGCGAGAGTCCGAAGCGGAAGCTTGCCGAGTGGATGTTGTCTCATTAAGACGAAATGGGACGCTTGGCTAGTGTCAGAGACCTGATAGTACAACACACTCACACACTTGTCACCAACAGGTAAGATACGTTTCACTGAGTTATGTTACTCGGAGACAGTCGAAATAATACACCCCTTTAGGGCAACTTTATTATACACTCAAACCGAGCACAGAATCTATATCGCAGTGTGCTCGAGACATGATCCAATGCCATACATAGTTACATCTAATACTCTATTTACACATTCTGCAAACCGTCAATATCGGTCTCGCCGTATCGGCGTACCTACATGCCGACTGTCGCCGTTTTAAAATGGTCATAGCACTCTCCTATCTTGTAACCTGTCGCAGTCGACTCTCAAACTAGTGCAGTTCCCCAAAACTAGCATAAAACAATTGCATTCATTCATCTCGCTTCTCAAACTCTCTCCGTATTCTACAACACGTCTGTCTCCGTCGATAGTCGCACACATTCTGTCCTGACCTCTGTCCATTCGTTACTGTCACGTGTTCCCTTGTCACGGGTCTCTCGTCTGAACTCTGTTCATACGGCCCGTATAGTGTTGGTCCTGCGTAGGACTCTACCTGTCCTTGACCTCGGTGTAAGGTGTCTGTCTTCGGTTGTGACCCGTCTTAGCTTTCACATACTTATGCCGTCGTCAACTCCCTATTGACTGACTGTCTTTATCTCTGTCTGTCCATGTTTAACTCGACTCGGTCTGTGAATGTCTATACTAGGACTCTGACAGCTAGCGAATCAATTACTTAGAAGTCCGAAGTGAACGCGCAGAGTGGATGTCGTCTGCAGACTAAAGGGTGAAAAAAGTCTCATTAACACAAAATGGAATTTTGGCTACGAATCCATTACGTGGAAGTCCGGAGAGAAATTTTGCTGAGTGGATGTCGTCCGCAAACTGACCGTTCCTTGTTAGCGTGGAGCGCGGCCAGTGGCGAACGAAATACTCAATACATGGAAGTGAGGAATTAAAGCAGCCATGAGCAGGACGTGGCGATTCCTCGGGTGAGCTCAGTCACAGAGCGCTATGTCCAGCTATGCAATTATGGAAGCCTCCTTATATGGCGGGGAATACCCCGGTCTGCCCCTTCCCTTTTATTTAGGGTTGACTGTGATGTCTTTGACCGTTCTAACTTGACCAGTGAGATGTGGACGACACCACAACAGTAAGAGCTAATGTCCCTCGAAACCTCGGGAAGGCACACTTGTAAAAAAACCCGCAGAGTTGGATGTGCAGACCTAAAGGTGCAAAATAAAATTGGCAAAACCGCACATACTTTTCGAGTGAGAGTGGAATGTCCTTAGTGCCCTGAACAGCTCGATATTTTAAAACCCGAAAAATCCCCCGCAGAAGGAATGCCCTTTGACTGCCTCTGCCTTCCTTGAGGGGACCGTGAAATCTTCGACCGTTCTGATTGACCAGCGGGATTGGACGGCACCACGACAGTGAGAGTCACCTAGTACGGCTAACTGGGTTTTAAAAAAAACCCCCCGCTAAAGTCGGATGTGTTTGCCTAAGGGTTTTGACCCAATGGTGCATAACGACTGTAATTAGAGAAGATAAAGCAACAACGATTCACCTGAACGAACATCCCTTGAAACAATTAAAGATTTTCAAGTACCTAGGAAATATAATATCCAAATGGAAATCAGAAGACGAGATGGTAAATAGATGCAAAAAGGCAAACCAACTCTTTGGAAAATGGCACCATACTAAAAAAAAACATGTACAATAAATACAAAAAAAGCACTTTAAAAACAAACTTCCTACCAACTCTATGTTAAACCCTACCAAACCGGACATTGACAGAAAAAATAAAAGAAAAATCACAAACAACAGAAATGAAAATTCCCTTTGAATAAAAAATCAAATTTCCAAGAAGAGATTTGATCCGAAATGAAGAAATCAGGACTAAAGTGAGGGTTGTAGCTGCACTAAATTTTTTTAGAAGGCAGCAAGTCAAATGGTTTTGGCCCTGCAAGTAGGGTTTCAAATAACAGTATACACAAAAAAGCAATGATGTACAGACAAGAGGGAAGCAGGGAAAGGCCGACCACGTAAACGATGGACGCAAAGAATAAGAGAGTCCTTGGGAATATCGATACATGAAGCCCATAAGCGAGCACTCTTTCGCTGTTTATACTTCACCTCGACACCGCAAGGTACAAAGGAACATGAGGGAATGAATGAAGATGGTGCATAAAAAACCCCGAAATTTACGTCTGAAAAAACCCCTCCGGATGAACGCAGAAGAAGAAGAAGAAGAAAAGTCCCCCCTTATAGATCTTTGGGTATATCACCGTGGGAATAGAAAGACAGATAGTGAATCTTCGACTACCTTGGTATCAGGTGTGGTTCTTTGGGGCATAGTTTCGTGACAATTTGTGTATGATTCCACCCATAAAATAATTAGTATGCACCGATGAGACACCGAGATAGCCTGACAATGCATATTTTTAAACAACAAAACTTATAATATAGTGGGGGTCGGCGTGGTGAAGGGGTTTTGGGGGCTTAAACTTGCAAGGTGAAGATAAAGTCAGATATAATCATCTAAAGGGGCAGTAAATAAAGATTAACTAGGGAACGGTTAAAATCCCCCCCGGGGAGCTAAGAAAATTATCTGTTTTTCCCAAGGTGATCGGGGAAAGACGGGCCCCATCGCAGCAGCACCTCACGATATTTCCCTTTTTTTTCAGTCAGTTTATTGTTTTCTCTGATTTATTCATTACTCAGATGCAACTAAAGGAACATCTGATTGGCATTTAGCCAAAATGGTGTATTGGAGATGAATGTAGACAAACCACCAAAAATGAAGGTTTATATGTGTGTCGGGAGTAGTAATTTAGCCAATGGGGCAAAGGGGGAAAAAGTTCACACACATTGGAAGCACTAATACCATCTTATCACACACTTCCGCAGCAAGGGATCGTTTTTCTCCCCTTACCCCATATTGGAAAATTGCAGCTTCACACTTTCCCTTTTAAGGCGTGTCTGAGTAGATGAATCAATGAGCCTAACATTACACTGAAAAAACAAAAAATAGCCGTGAGTTGTTGGACCTTGGAAAACATAAATTACCTCCCCGGTTTTGCAACCAAAAAGTGAAGTAAAACAGTACAGACAGTAGGTGTGTTTTCTTTTACTGGTACTTTTTTTTTGGGGGGTGGGGGAGGGGGGGGGGGGGGGGAATTTTTCTACGTGGGAAATCCAGCCAGCGTCTGAGCCGCCGTTTGCATTGCTCGTGGCATCATGAGACAAAAACGATTTTAAACTTCAAAGTGGCCACCTGAGAGAGGATCTATCTGAGTACTACACTAAAGATTGCTGACTTCAAAAACCCCAGTGATAAATAGGAATTATAAATACAAGCTGTGAAAAATTTTAAGATCCCTTTCAAGATGGCTATTTATAGAGTGGTAATAATACCGCTTAGTTATCCTCGCATCAATAAAGTGGTTGGAAAGTCAATCCAGATATTCCCAAAATCCCTTGTGGTTCCGATAATTTAAAATTCGAAGTCCAGATATGCAAAGAACACGACTATATTCAGTATTCTACAATTATGTTTATATTTTTTTTGTCGACATTTTTGGAATTTTTATTAGAGTCGATATGAAGCATTTAATTTCAATTTACTATTAAAATTGTTGCATATCTTTACTCGATGTCGCAGCAAAACCCCGGTAATTTTTGGGTTTTTGTGATTTCGGTAAGTTTAGTTCAGTATTTGCTTTGCTTCCTGAACCTCCGGGACTATACCATTGTATGAAAACTAACACAGAGCGTTTTTGCTGCCACAGCTGGTTTTGAAAGTGGTATGAGGATTTTGAATTGTGTCCCTAAATCCACGCCACAGAGCCGACTATGTCCTATTACCATTTTTGTACAAAATTACCCTAAAATTAGCAATAGGTTTTGAGAGCATAACTAAGCGTTAACGATTACCACAATAAATTTAAATTTAAAAAAGACGCTGGAAAATGGCAAATTTTTTATATATATCAATCAATCAATCAATCATGTGCCATGCCGGAAAGCGTGGGCGGTCATGACTCGCCATTTCACTCGATCACCAGTGTCGTCTTCCTGTCTCGTCCATGCCATGTGACCAAGCCATCCAGGTATTTTCCTCTCGGTCTTCCTCTTGGTCTGTTCCCCTCGATCTTGATAGGTTGTCACCATGTTCTCCAATCCATTTCTTCTCATAACATGTCCAATAAATTTTGACTGTCTACATCTAATTTCTCTTATCAGTTTACGATGTTCATTTGTCTCCTGTAGTACTTGGTCATTGGTTTTTCTATCTGTCCATGGTACTCTTTGCATTTTCCTCAGAAACCACATTTCTGCAGCTATCAGGTGTTTTTCAGCTTGTCTGCTCATTGTCCAAGTTTCACATCCATACAAAAGAACAGGCTCTATGTATCCCCTCAACACTCTTTTTCTCGTTTCAATTGACATCTTTTTATTGGTCAGAATGTTTTTCTTCTTGCTAAAGGCTACTTTCGCCATGGCGATTCTTGTTCTAATCTCTTCAAGGCATCTCCCATCAGATGTTATGACTGTTCCAAGATAATTGTACCGATTCACTTGTTGAAGAATATTTCCATTTACTTGTATATTACATTGTGGCACTTCTTTCTTCCTAGTGACGACGATAACCTGCGTCTTTTTACAATTTAATTCTAACCCCAATTGCTCACTGTGTACAACAACCGCATCTACTAATTGATGCAGGTCATGCGCATTGTCTGCAATTAATACTGTATCATCTGCATATCTAATGTTATTGATGTTTCGTCCTCCAATGCTGATTCCATTTATATCCTCTACATTTCTGAAAATATTTTCACTGTATAGGGAAAAAATATCTGGAGACATCACACATCCCTGCCTAACACCTCTCTTAATTGACTGATACTGTCCCACTTCATTATCAATCCTTATTGCAGCTTGTTGTTTCCAATATATGTTTTTTATAAGTCTAATGTCTTTCCCATCAATTTGTAGATCTGCAAGCATATCCACCATGTTGACATGTCTAACTCTATCAAAAGCCTTTGTATAGTCAATAAAGCAAAGATGTATATCTGTAGCTTGTCGTCCCGGGAGGAACGTGGAATCAACAAGCACACCTTTAAGCTTATTATCTTTTGGGATTATTGACTGACTTTTGTCTACACTCCTCCCTTCCATCTTCCATTCCATATATCTCTTTCTTTCTCTCTCTCTCTCTCTCTCTCTCTCTCTCTCTCTCTCTCTCTCTCTCTCTCTCTCTCTCTCTCTCTCTCCTCTCTCTCTCTCTCTCTCTCTCATATTCCTTCATTACATATTCCGACAACAGTTTCCTTCATCAATTAATAAAATATTTATTAATAAAAACTATGTCTGGTGTATGCATGGACTGTGTATATGTAGTTGGAAGTGTATTCTATTGTTGGTGCAAGAATGAACTCGGAATGTCTAGTCTCCGTATCACATCTCGCCCAGTCACACGGCCAAACCACAGGACATCAACATATAACAGGACAGGTCTCACCCTGGATGTTCCGTATGCTTGAGTCTGGAGGTAAATCCGTTATTGAACGAAAGAAAACTGTTCACCACTGGATCACCGTAAAGTAATAATATTCCAGTAAGTCTATGACTTCGCCCGAGTCTGCTTCACGAAGTTAATAATCCAACACCGGAAAAACCACATCACCACAGTCCAGCATATTGCATATATCGACTATCAATGTTCTGACGTGTCTATTGTTTCTTCACTATGAGTCTACAGTTTAAACATATGTAGTTTTATTTGGCTTTGCTTTCCGCAAGATTATCTTCCTTTTTCATTGTTACTTTGGTTATCTGGATATCCTTTTCTTCTTTTTCAAAGTTCATTTAAGGCTATATTTTATTTCGTCTCCCTATTTGACCCTGTCTATGTTCTTCCTTGGTTTATTGAGGTATTAGATCTCCGCCCAAAAAAAATGCCTTGAGTTTATCAACAAAGCTTTTTCTGTACACAAGACGTATTGGTCTATCTTCTCTGATAGGTCAGGATGGGAATTGGAACCTGTGAGATGTATAGTAAATCAAGTGATATGCTTCTGCCACTTAATACTACTTATGTAAGTGCCCTTCTCCAGCCGTAATGAAAAGGCTTCCGAAGGATACACTCACATAAGACATATGAATTCACCAAAGTCTAAACTATTCACTAATAGAAAGCAATAGTAAACGCTATGCACCAACATCTAATTCCCTATGCTAATATTATGCTAATATTAGTTTACTTTATTTCTTCTATTATCATCCCGGAATCGAAATTAATAATTAAGCACATCGGCACTAATATCCCATTGCTTGAACAATACGGGACTATAATTTCTTTTCCACACCTGGGATTAATAGATATCTCTGTCCAGTTTGGAACACACACTACAACAGAAAACCCAATTTCTACTATTTATATCGAGTGTCCAATCCTCCGTTATTGTTTGATGTTCATACCTCAACACTCGTCTCTTGACGTATCCTGCACATCAAAAGGCGGTGAAATCACGTAGTGATTATTTGCTCGTTTCGTTCCCTAGTTACGCTGTTTCCCTGGGTTCCCCTTACGCTAATACTTCAAAGCGTCCGAACCCGTTGATCGCCTCCTCCGTTCATTTTTCCCCAACGCGATCTCCCCGTTTCCCGGGTCCGTCCGATCAGATCGTCAGGCAATGACCTCTGCGAACACCTGTATCCTATTTTTATATCCGTCGGTCAATGATCTTTAATTCATCCTCCTCTCAGACTGAAGTACACGATTGTTAACTCTCCTCCTACATTGTAGTTTTATATGTAAGTTATCAAGGAATCACTAAACTGCAGTTTTCCCGTGACATAGGCCCCCTCTTAAGAGAGTTGACCGCGTCGACTCTTCATCACTGTAGTTTTGATTCCTATGATCCTCCAACCTATTCCTCTTCCTCTGGAGTTGGATGTCTAGATAGGAAATCCGCTCCTACATTCTCCTTACCCGGGATATCTTCCACTGTGAAGTTGTACTGCTGCTAGCAACACCTACCATCACATCCACCGTGCGTTGAGCTTCTTCGAAGTAGCTATTAACCTCACGTTTTGCTGATATGACTGGATCCTCACATGGCTCACCTCCTCATCCAGTAGGCGACCTAATTGACACCCTACTATACTACTCATGACCGAAACTAGTGTTGGCACATCGTCCCTGTACGTCCTGTCGACCTTCTTTCGTCTTGCGTCAACGACGGCTCACAATACAGACGGATTGTCCCATCCTGATTGTAACACTGCTTCCATATTCTCTTGGCTCCCCCCGGACTTGCGTCTGGGGATGTTCCACCTCGTCCGCGTTGGATCGAGTCCTCTTTCCCAAACCTCCTGGACTTTTGCTTCCAGGACCATCTTGGGCGATATTGTATCTGGTCAGCCAATCTTCGGTTGGAGTCCTGGGTTTTTCTCGCCTTTCCCGACGTTACCCACCCCTTCTGAACTTGGTTACTATTGAAAGTTTCCCTCTTGTCCTTTCCCTGACGTGTGATTTTCCTCCTCCCCTCGTTAGGTAAATCTGACCTATCACGTACTATCCCATAGGCCCTCCTATGTTGTACTGGCGATCTCTGGTCTTCGTCTGGACTGGTAACCTTTTTCTCAATGGCTGCCATCACTATAAAGTGCGAAGCTTTGCTCTCGGATCTCTCCTCATATTTCTTAATGAGATGCCTAGGGAGATTTTTCCTTTCTCCCCCGATCCTGATTCCGTAGGTATTCTTGGACGCAACCTTTTCCACAGGATAAGGTCCTTTCCATCCTTCTTGGAGTATATTGGTCTCTGCTGGACCCCACACTTCCACTTTGTCTTCCACTTTACGAGCTATTTTACTCTTAGTCCACTTGTTGGGTGGTGCTTTCTGGCACTCTGAACAAGATTTCACCCACCGGCGTACATCACCGGTCATTCCTGGCCAGCAATAAAGGCCGGAAATTTGCTGCAAGGTCTCTCTGACACCCATATGTCGATTCTCGCCTATGATGTGTCCACTCTGAAGAATGTGAGGACGGTGGGTCTCTGGAACCACCCACTGCTTGTGCAGGTTGTCTCCCCTCCCAGCTCTCCGATAAAGTAGTCGATTCTTCAGAAAGTACTGTACCCGTTCTTGTGGCTCAGCACTTCTTTGCAGCTTCCTGTAGCAAGGACGCAACGTAGTATCCTTCCTCTGGGCAGTATGCAATTCTCCTATCTCTGAGTTGTCGCATAGTGTCTCTGCCTCTTTTTCCTTCCCTTGAGATCCACTGGCTACTGCTCCCCTGTGGGCTGGCTGTTTGGGCATCCCCAAAAAGACATATTTCGTGCCAATGATCATGGGAAATAAGGAGTCAGATAATACAGCAGCCGGAATAATGCCCGTGACGTACCTGGATTTAATCTCCACCTTGGCGATTGCAGCGTCATGGTAACAGCACTCCTCATTGCCGGCTGTATCTCTATGGTCTCCCCTGTAAGTTGGTCTGGGCGTACCAAGCTGGCATCTATCACAGCTTCCCCATCCAAACCTGAATCGTAGAGACACGCCACCTGCTGGCCATTGACTTCAATCAGTTCAACCACAGGTGGTCTCTCTTGGTCCTGAGTGTCTTCCATCTACTTGACCGTTTCCTTGCCTTCCTCTTTTGATTCCTCGAGGTTGGTTATGCAATTGGCGTCTTCTGCCTTGCATCTGCAGTCCACAGTATTATGTGTTTTCGACCGGCAGTGTGTGCACCATTTTCCCTTCCAAGGTTTCCGTGTGTCCTTTTTGTTCCTAGCTCCTTTGCCGACCTCAGCCTTGTCTGTGATCACCGTCGTAGGAGTCACTTTGCATGCTGCGAAGTAAGAACTTTTAGGTTTCGATCTGCAGTCCTTCGTGTTATGAGAGGGCGACTGGCATATCGAACACCACTTCTCGGACCACGGTCGTTTAGCTGGAGAATTCGAGGTGTTATGGTTTCCTTCCTTCACCTTCTCTGAACACTCCGTTGACGTCTTTATATAGGGTTCCACTGTTCCTCCTTCCGAGTTCTTAGGTTTCTTTTTCTCTTGTTTCTCCTGACCTTTGGTGGGTTGTATATTGGTTTCTTTAGCTTCCCCATGGACTTCTACGAATCTTTCCGCCAGCTTATTCACAACGTCCAGCCGTTCCGCGCCTTGTTCTCCCAAAAATGTCTTCAGTGGTTCTGACATTTGCTGTCGCATCTGGTCGACCACCATGAGCTCTTCCAAACTGTCATAGTCCCGCTTGAACTCTGCCAAGTCCATCCATTTCTGGAGATGTGATTTCAGCCTCAGACTGTAGGCGGCGAATAGCTCTCCCGGCTCTCGTCTAGACGATCTAAACTTCTTCCGATACGTTTGTGCTGTGACTTCATACAGCTTCATCAAAGCGGCTTTTAATTCCTCGTAATGATTTTCATGTCCTGGTGGTAGGCGTGTGTAGACCTCGTACCCCGAACCACGTAATGCCTGGGATAATTTAAGAGCCCATCGGCTTCTATCCAGTCCCATAGCGACTGCCATGGCCTCGAACCGATCCAAAAACTGGTATATCTTCTCTTTACTTTCATCAAAGACCGCCAAGGGAAACTTCATGGCATGGTAACCGTGTCCACTCATGTTGAGTGAACCATGGGAAAAGGATCCTCCTTCTGCCCCGTCAGTTTCTCCCTTCGTTTGTGTCTTGATCTCCAGTTCTCGCATGCGGTATTCATGTTCCCCTATCTTGTTGGCTTCCTCTGCTTGCAACCTCTTGTTGTCCTGTTCCAGTCCCAGTCTCCTGACCTCCTGTTCCAGTTTCTTGGCCTCCTGTTCCATTTCTAGTTTCTTGGCCTCCTGTTCCATTCTTCTAAGCTCGAGCTCTGCCTTTCGATCTTCTCTTTCTGCTTGACGACGAACTCTTTCTACCACTTGTATATACTCGGATAGGGCTTGTCCAGACAACCCCATTGCTTCACCCCTTTCCCTCAGTTCTTCCATCTCTAGTTTATGAGTGGCCATAGTAAAAGACGGTAAGTCCGCAGGTTGGGTAAAGAGACCCTAAGGCAGTAAGTGCGTACTACTTATCTCACTTAAATATATATATGTTAATATCTATATGTTATATATGACATCACACAGTACCCCACAACTACTCTCACAATCTCACGAGAAGATATAGGATAAAGACTTATGTAGACGTGTGAAAGTGTGAACAGGTAAGTACTATGTTTGAACACCTATCCACAATTATCCTGTCTGGATCTTTCTCACTGTACGGTCCACAACATTAAAGTACTGGCACCATATATCCCCTGGACAGGCTTCCATTAAAAGTCATCATTATCTATACTTACAGGTATATCCCAATATGTAGGTATCAATATGCATGTACCCTGCTATGCAGTTACCTTTTAATGTACCTCTATGCAGGTACCTCGCTAGGGATGGTACCACTAAGCATTGGCTGCTACCCCGCTATGCTCCACCATTTAATGTAGCTTGTCGTCCCGGGAGGAACGTGGAATCAACAAGCACACCTTTAAGCTTATTATCTTTTGGGATTATTGACTGACTTTTGTCTACACTCCTCCCTTCCATCTTCCATTCCATATATCTCTTTCTTTCTCTCTCTCTCTCTCTCTCTCTCTCTCTCTCTCTCTCTCTCTCTCTCTCTCTCTCTCTCTCTCTCTCTCTCTCTCTCTCTCTCTCTCTCTCTCTCTCTCTCTCATATTCCTTCATTACATATTCCGACAACAGTTTCCTTCATCAATTAATAAAATATTAATTAATAAAAACTATGTCTAGTGTATGCATGGACTGTGTATATGTAGGTGGTAGTGTATTCTATTGTTGGTGCAAGAATGAACTCGGAATGTCTAGTCTCCGTATCACATCTCGCCCAGTCACACGGCCAAACCACAGGACATCAACATATAACAGGACAGGTCTCACCCTGGATGTTCCGTATGCTTGAGTCTGGAGGTAAATCCGTTATTGAACGAAAGAAAACTGTTCACCACTGGATCACCGTAAAGTAATAATATTCCAGTAAGTCTATGACTTCGCCCGAGTCTGCTTCACGAAGTTAATAATCCAACACCGGAAAAACCACATCACCACAGTCCAGCATATTGTATATATCGACTATCAATGTTCTGACTTGTCTATTGTTTCTTCACTATGAGTCTACAGTGTAAACGTATGTAGTTTTATTTGGCTTTGCTTTCCGCAAGATTATCTTCCTTTTTCATTGTTACTTTGGTTATCTGGATATCCTTTTCTTCTTTTTCAAAGTTCATTTAAGGCTATATTTTATTTCGTCTCCCTATTTGACCCTGTCTATGTTCTTCCTTGGTTTATTGAGGTATTAGATCTCCGCCCAAATGAAATGCCTTGAGTTTATCAACAAAGCTTTTTCTGTACACAAGACGTATTGGTCTATCTTCTCTGATAGGTCAGGATGGGAATTGGAACCTGTGAGATGTATAGTAAATCAAGTGATATGCTTCTGGCACTTAATACTACTTATGTAAGTGCCCTTCTCCAGCCGTAATGAAAAGGCTTCCGAAGGATACACTCACATAAGACATATGAATTCACCAAAGTCTAAACTATTCACTAATAGAAAGCAATGGTAAACGCTATGCACCAACATCTAATTCCCTATGCTAATATTATGCTAATATTAGTTTACCTTATTTCTTCTATTATCATCCCGGAATCGAAATTAATAATTAAGCACATCGGCACTAATATCCCATTGCTTGAACAATACGGGACTATAATTTCTTTTCCACACCTGGGATTAATAGATATCTCTGTCCAGTTTGGAACACACACTACAACAGAAAACCCAATTTCTACTATTTATATCGAGTGTCCAATCCTCCGTTATTGTTTGATGTTCATACCTCAACACTCGTCTCTTGACGTATCCTGCACATCAAAAGGCGGTGAAATCACGTAGTGATTATTTGCTCGTTTCGTTCCCTAGTTACGCTGTTTCCCTGGGTTCCCCTTACGCTAATACTTCAAAGCGTCCGACCCCGTTGATCGCCTCCTCCGTTCATTTTTCCCCAACGCGATCTCCCCGTTTCCCGGGTCCGTCCGATCAGATCGTCAGGCAATGACCTCTGCGAACACCTGTATCCTATTTTTATATCCGTCGGTCAATGATCTTTAATTCATCCTCCTCTCAGACTGAAGTACACGATTGTTAACCCTCCTCCTACATTGTAGTTTTATATGTAAGTTATCAAGGAATCACTAAACTGCAGTTTTCCCGTGACAATTTCCTTGTTTACTTCTATAGCAAGTTCAATAACTGTTCGCAGCATATACACAGCATTTACTGTACCCTTTCCTTCTACAAACCCACATTGTTCTTCCCTTATTTCAGGTTGTATCTTCTTCCTCACTCTTTGCATGATAATTCTTAGCAAAATCTTTGTGATGTGACTCATTATACTAATTGTTCTATGTTGATCACATTCCAAGGTTCCTGATTTCTTTGGGATTGCAATAAATACAGAGTTACATAATTCAGGGGGTATATCTCCAGTATCGTATAATGTGTTCAGCAGTCTGGTGACTTGCTCTAGTCCAAATTCTTCTAAAGCTTTAATCATTTCTGTTGTGATGTTATCTGCACCGGGGGCCTTGCCAGCTTTCATATGCTTAAGAACATTTCGAACCTCCATCTCCAAAATTGGCGGTCCTTCATTATTAAATCTAATATCATACTGTTCGTCTCTGTTATCATCATAAAGGTGTTTCACATAATCTGTCCATACATGTAGAATCTGGTCTTTTTCTATTATGATTTTGCCATCTTTAGTTTTTAGACACCCTGTTGATGTACTTGTTCTTTTATTAGTAAGTTCCTGAATTCTTTTGTGCACTAATTTGGTATTTTGACTGTTGTGTTGGTTTTCAATTTCTAAGCACTTTTCCTCAAGCCATGCTTCTTTTGCCTCCTTACATAATATTCTGACTTGTCTGTGAATTTCTTCATATTTGACAGAATTATTTTTGTTGAGTCTTCTTGTTTCCATGAGGTGTAAAATTTCTTCAGTCATCCATTTCTTACGACCCACCTTCTTTAATTTTGGAATAGTTGTTTCTGCAGCCACATTGATTGAATTCTTCAACGTTTCCCATTGATCATCCACATCCTGGAATAATATCTCTAGATCAGACAATATTTCAAATCTGTTCTGTACTTCTATGTTGAATTTGTTTTGTATTTCCTTGTCATTACTCAATGTACACAAATCATATTTAGTGTTTCCTGTTATATACTTGACTTTCTTCAACTTTATCCTCAATGTTCCTGTGAGTAATCTGTGGTCACTATAACAATCAGCACTGGGAACTGTTTTTGCTACTGTTAGCGCGTTTCTAAATCTTCTGCTAATGAGAATGTAGTCAATCTGGTTTCTAATCCTGCTATCAGGACTCCTCCATGTCCATAATCTTCTAGGGTGTTGCTTAAACCAGGTGTTTCCTACAATCATTTCCTGTTCTTTTGCCCACTCTACGAGTCTGTATCCTCTTTCATTTCTCTCTCCTAAACCATAGTTTCCTACTGTGTATCTATCCCCTTGATTTCCTACTTTTGCATTGAAGTCCCCTATTATGATGTTTATTTCTGAATTTTTACATTTCTTTAAGGCAGACTCTATGTCATTATAAAATTCTTCTACACTATCTTCACTGGATTCTCCTGTTGGGGCATATACTTGAATAATATTTATGCTAAAAGGTCTGCCACTTAATTTAACTAGTAGAACTCTGTCCGACACGGCCCAATATCCTTGAACAGATTTTGATGTTTTCCGGTCCAAAATAATTGCCACTCCCCTATGACGATCTTCACCTCCAGAATAAATAATCTTGAAATCTTCATCTATCTTGATGCCTGCTCCTGTCCATCTCGTTTCGCACATACCTAATATATTAATTTTTTCCCTTTCAATTTCTTGTTTTATGTTCTCTAATTTTTCGTCGTCGTTTAACGTCCTAACGTTCCATGTTGCTAATTTTAACGTCTCTGTCCTTGTCTTGTGATGATCAGTCTTTAAGCGAATCATGATGTACTAGGCACTTTTAAAGAGATAGTTTGCCGTTGCTTTCCTCTATGGCAGTGACCGTACTGGTCGGAGACCGCAGCCATTGACTCAAGAAGAGCTCCTCTGCCTGCCGTTGTGACATTCGAGACCATGACCAACAACTATCTGTCGGCTGCCCTCAAAATTCCATCCACCACCTGCCTTCCATGGCTTCTTTTGAAAACTTCCAATAAAAGAACACAAAATAACATCACATAATCCACATTAAAACACTATTCACAGGAAATCCATAGGAAATCACACGAAATCCAAAGGAAAACACTAAATAGCGTTCCCCCCCCCCCCCCCCCCCGAAGAGTACGCGTCATTTTGTCGCCATTGTACCGGAAGCAACATATATATATATATATATATATATATATATATATATATATATATATATATATATATATATATATATATATATATATATATAATATATATATATATATATATATATATACAGTAATGTGAAGTGATGTTATAAAAATATTTAAGTTAAATTAAATCATAAATTTCTTTTATTATTGTTATAAATCATAATTTTCGATGTTCATTTTGTGCCATTGGTATCATCTCTACACCATTTTGTTTCTTATTTTTACATCGTCAGGTTTAAGAAAAACACTGCATTAACTGTACATGTACAATGGTTTAATATTTGCAAAACATACAGAATACAGGTGTAGAAAATACTATAGGAAACATTTTCCCAATCGCAAAACACATCAAATTGTCATTAACATCAAAATATATAAACATGTACGAAGCATTTTATTGGCCACTGGTGCTTGGCTGCAGATCATTAATGTCGTCATCTAAGGCAGCAGTTGGGGGTACCGGAGTTGGTTTTTTCATAAACATGGTGAGCTTTGTCTGAATTGTATGTTTCTTTTTTTCATCCTAAATTTCACGATACAGATGAAACACATCGTGCGCCATCTGTTCAATCCTTGCAAATCGTTCGGTGATTGGGTCCATTGCTTTATTCAGAAGTTTATTCAGTAAAGATAAACCTTCTGATAATCCTTTAGTGGTGAACATTCTTTCTGGCTCATCCTCTTCTTTCTTGGCTTCTCTTGATGATTGCAGACAACGCCGTTCGACTGATAATTGAGGCAGAAATAAATCTGAAATCTACTATGGCTAATGATTGTGGTCGTAAAGTCGAATGGTCGTAAGTTGCATATGTCGTATGTCGGCAATCCTCGCCGTATATATATATATAGGCATGAATGTCCTTTGCAGATCCTCGCTCCAATAACATCCGTCCGAAAAACTTCTGGATCATAAGCAAGATGTCCCGCGTCTGATACACCCTTCTGGATATCATCTGCCATATCCTGAATCCATCTTTTCTTTCGCCTTCCTCTTCCTCTCTTTCCAGGCTTATACCCCTCCATTATTGTTCTCTCCAAAATGTCATGATGTTTCAAATTACCAAAATATTTCAATTTTCTTTGTTTTATCGTCTTTAATAGCCACCCTCCTTCAATATTCAGCTCTTGGAGTATGGATACATTTGTTCCTTTCTTTATCCAAGATATTCTTAGAACCCGTCTATAACATTTATATTCAAAGGCATTTATGCGCTCTTCAGATTGTTTAGTAAGTGTCCAGGTCTCACAGGTGTATGTTGCAATGGGAAAGATGCATGCTCTTAAAAATCTAATTTTTGCAGTTCTATCTGTCCCACTTCACAATTTCTTCAGTTGTTTTAGTCTTGAAAAAGCAATACATATTCGTCTTTTAATTTCTTTCATTGTGTCATCATTGTTGGTAATCAATGACCCAAGATATTCGAAATTTCCAACACCTCTAATTTTTCTCCCTTAAGATATTTTTCTTTCTCCACAGTAATTTTATCTGTATGCATTATCTTTGTTTTTGCTATGTTAAGATATAAGTTGTGATTTTCTCTATTAAATTGGGTTGAGGATATTAGATTTTCTATATCATTACATGATGCGGATAGCAATACTGTATTATCAGCATATCGAATCTCTGGTATTTCATGACCACCGTTATTTAGGGCATCATATTGCTACCTGGTTATATCACGTGTGACATTTCTCATTATATTTTCGGCGCACATGTTAAACAAATAGGAGGACAGCACACAGCAGTGACGGACTCCTTGTTTGATGTCATACCAGTCTGATGTCTCGCCATCTATTCTAACCGCTGCTTGTTGATCTAGATAGAGCATTTTTATGAGTTGTGTTGCATCTGATGGAAAGCCCATATTCCTCATAGTTTCCCAATGTTTATGATGTTGTACACAGTTAAATGCCTTTGAATAATCCACACAAAAATGAGAATAGGTTTAGATTAAATTCTCTATTCTTAAACGCATGTTGAGTATTTGATCTCTTGTTCCTCTTCCTTGTCTAAATCCAACTTGAACCACATTAATCTCTTCTTCCATTTTCTTACGAAGTCTTTCCATTATGATTTTAGTAGCATTTTACTAGCATGACTGATCAGGGCAACAGTTCTATAGTTGGTGCATAATTTCAGGATGATTTTTTCTTTGGTATTGGAAAGAAAATAGTTCTCTTCCAATCTGTTGGCCTTATACCATATCTCCATATCTTTTTACATAATGCGTGATAGATGTGTATGCTTTCTTCTCCTCCCGCTTTAATTAGTTCAGCTAATATCTCATCATATCCTTGTGATTTACCATTCTTCAGGTTCTTTATTGCCCATGTAATTTCATCTAATGAGGGTTCTGTCTCTGCTGTCGTCTCTCTCTCTCTCTCTCTCTCTATATATATATATATATATATATATATATATATATATATATATATATATATATATATATATATATATATATATATATATTACAGTCAGGTCTTAGTCAGATATGACTGAGCTACCGTATGACAGTAAGACGGTACTACCTGCTTTCTGTCAGCGCCGAATGTTGGGCGGCGCTTACCAAACCCGACACCCCACATTGTGCCAATCGGCTTCGGGCGGAAGAGCGCAATTGGGAGGGTACAAGCCTTATCCTGGTGCGAGGAAATGCAACCCAAAGACAAAATATGTCATGGCAGGGCAGACCAGGCCCTAAGCCTTGGTTGGCAGCTGGTCTTGGATCGAACCTCCGACAGGCGGACAGTTAGAGCATTGCTTTGCTGATCCGGCAGCTTCTGCAGCTTGTCTTGTTCCAGATGTATAGGTGTTAACTTTCCTCTGGAGTGAACTAGGCAGGCCGAAAGAGGGATCATGCTGCATGGGCAACACATGGTTTCTTTATTTTAGCCCAGGCTTTCTGCTATGGAGAGGCAATAACTCCATCCCTGGTCTTACCGGTCTCGGAATCAAAGCAAGAGGCAACTGTTACGGGTTATAAGTCCTTGTCAGTTGGCGTAGACATGGGGCGCCACGCGTTGCCTCTGACGGTGGGAGACACCTACAGGTGATCAAGCTGGGCAGACCCCGGCCAATTGGGTGCTGATCCGCCACAGCCTGCCTGCTTCAATGGGTGCTTGGGGCTAGGACAAATTCTGAATCGCAGGCTGTAAAACCAATGCACCAGGTACTAATAAAAAGAATAATAGAAACCTCAAGCTACGGCTTGCAACCTGGAACGTGAGAACCGTGTGTCCAGGATTATCCACTGACTTGACAAATGTTGACGATGTGAGAAAAACGGCTGTGATTGATGCTGAACTCAATCGTCTTAACATTGATATTGCTGGCTTGCAGGAGACTCGCCACGCTGAGGAAGGGTCACTCAGGGAAAACAATTACACATTTTTTTTTGGAAGGGAAGAGGGCAGGCAGACAAAAGGCAACATGGTGTGGGCTTTGCAGTGAAGAATTCGCTACTGGGAATAATTGATATCCCAGCTGGAGGTAATGAAAGATTATTATCACTGTGCTTGGCAACCTTTTGTGGATTTGCCACCATTCTCACTGCATATGCACCAACACTCGCTTCCTCTGATGATGTGAAGGATACGTTCTATAAGCAGCTAGACTCAGTGATCAAGGCAGTTCCAAAATCCGACTACATTTATATGCTCGGTGATTTCAATGCTCGTGTGGGCAAGGACTCGAGTTCATGGCCAGTGTGCCTTGAAAAATACAACATCGGTCGCATGAATGATAATGGGCAAAGGCTGCTGGAGCATTGCATTAGAAATGACCTATCTATTACAAACTCCTTTTTTAAAACAAAAGAGCTGCATAAGGTCACATGGAAACATCCAAGATCCGGCCATTGGCATCAGCTGGACTTCATTATCACACGGAGACAACATCTGAACCATACATCATTAACTCGAAGTTACCACAGTGCTGACTGTGATACAGATCATTCTTTAGCTGTTGCAAGGGTTAGACTGAGACCAAAGAGAATCTATACAGCTAAACACAAGTCTAGCCCCAGGATTAATATTATTAACACTCACGATCCTGGAAAGTGCTTTGAATTTCAACAGCAACTTGAAGACGCTTTCAATGATACATCAGAAAATTTTATAGTAAATGATAAATGGAGTAAACTTAAGGAAACTATTTATAAAACAGCGGTAGGGGTTTACGGCACTGTGGATCATAAGAGGCAGGACTGGTTTTGCGGCAAACAGCCAGATACTGCAGCCCTTGATTTATAAAAAGAAGATAGCTCTCTTAAGAAACAAGGAAAGACCAACGCGAAACACTCTGAGTGAGCTGAAGCAAGCTAGGAAGGATGTTCAAAAGGCTGCCAGGCAGTGTGCAAATGACTAATAGGTCAAGTTATGTGAGTCCATTCAAATCGCAAGTGATAAGGGAAACATCAGAAGCATGTATGAAGGGATAAAGAAAGCCTGTGGTCCAATGATCAAAAGAAGTGCACCGCTGAAAACCTTGACTGGAGAAATCATCACTGATAAGAAACAGCACATGGATAGATGGGTCGAGCACTATTTAGAGCTTTACTCATGTGAGACCAAGCTAGCGGATGATGCCCTCAACGCCATAGAGGCCCTGCCAACTCTTGACCACCTGGACACACTTCCCACTATAACAGAAGTTAAGTGTGCTATAAATGAGCTTGCATCTGGCAAGGCTCCAGGTAAGGATGGGATTCCAATAGAGGTAATCAGGAGTGGGCAAGACACACTCGATCTACACATCCACCAGCTAATAGAGCTATGCTGGCGAGAAGGACAAGTCCCACAGGATTTCAAAGATTCAAACATCATAACGCTGTACAAGAACAAGGGCGATCGGAGCGACTGTAACAACTATAGGGGTATCTCACTTCTGTGTATTGTTGGGAAAGTATTTGCCAGAATTGTCCTTTGCAGACTTCAAGTCCTGGGAGATCATGTCTACCCCGAATCACATTGCGGCTTCCGTCAGAACCGGTCTACCATTGATATGATATTCTCATTGCGACAGATGCAAGAAAAATGCCGGGAACAAAATCAGCCACTGTTTATTGCCTTCATCGACCTCACAAAGGCATTCAATTTGGTCAGTCGTGAGGGTCTGTTCAAAGCACTAAAGAAGACTGGCTGCCCACCAACTCTTCTGTCCATTGTGGAATCGTTCCACACAGGCATGAAGGGTATAATCAAGTTTGATGGCTCAACTTCAGAAGAGTTTGAAATCAAGAGTGGAGTTAAGCAATGTTGTGTACTATCCCCCACCCTTTTTGGGATATACTTTTCACTTCTACTGAAATATGCCTTTCGTGATCAGGATGACGGTATACACATTCACTCACGCTCAGATGGTTGCCTCTATAATGCTCAGAGATTGAAGGCCAAGACCAAAATTAGGAGGGTACTGATCAGAGAGTTGCTTTTTGCGGATGATGCTGCGATTACGACGCACTCTGAGGAAGAATTACAACATCTACTATCTGCATTCTCCAATGCTTGTTCTGAATTTGGTTTAACAATTAACAAAAAGAAGACACAGATTATGTCACAAGGTGCACATGGTGTACCATCATTCTTTATTGACGACGCCGAACTGGAGATAGTAGACCATTTTACATATCTAGGATCAGAGGTAAATCGCAAATTATCCCTCGATCAGGAAATCAACATCAGGATTGGCAAGGCAGCAACAACAATGAACATGTTAGCAAAAAGAGTCTGGGAGAACAGGAAGCTTACTGCCAAAGCAAAAGTCCTCGTCTACCAAGCCTGTGTCCTTAGTACTCTTCTTTATGGCAGTGAAACCTGGACAACTTACTCACGCCAAGAGAAACGTTTAAACAGCTTTCATATGCTGTGTCTGCGAAGAATACTTGGTATTAAGTGGCAAGACAAACTCACAAATACTGAAGTATTGGAAAGATCAGGTTGTGTGACGTTGTATTCCATGCTCAGTCTTCGTAGACTTAGATGGATAGGACATGTTAGGAGGATGGATAATGGTAGAATACCAAAGGACATCTTTTTTGGTGAATTACAGACGGGTAGGAGATCTCAGGGTCGGCCTCTACTACGATACAAAGATGTGTGTAAGCGGGACATGATTGATACAGGCATTGATAATGCACATTGGGAGCAAGTCGCCGCTGAACGTGTTGCATGGAGGGCAAACACCGCCATGGGTCGTAGTTATTAAGCCTTTTTGAAGCACAATGTACCAAACTATCGTCTGTCAAGACGGAAAGGTGCCAATGTCATATATATATATATATATATATATATATATATATATATATATATATATATATATATATATATATATATATATATATATATATATATATATATATATATATATATATAATGATTAGAAATATATTTAAAAACAATGTTAAAAATACCAAAACACGCCAGGTGCTGATATCAATTCTGATCATAATCCTGAAGTCTTAAAATTACAAACAAAACTTAAAAACACACGAATAAGGACATCGAATAAACCTCAAATAGATATACCGAGATTGAAACAACATGACTATGTCAACTATACCTGGTTGAATTAAAAAATAAATATGATAGGCTAATCGTTGAAAGTATGAAACAATATAGACGTGAAAATCTGAGGATAAAATTAATACAAAATGGGAACGTGTAAAAACCAGTATACAGATGGCAAATACCATTTTGCCAGTGAAGATAAATAAGAAAAAATAATTATGAATAACCGATGAAATCTTGAGAAAAATGACTTACAAGAAAGAAAGCAAAGAACTCCCCATGGCATATATTAATAGGTAGAGAAATATGTCACATGTGCAGAGTTGCCAAAGAAGAGTGGTGAAAAAAAAAAGGAGAAAAAAGAGCAAAGAAATAGAGGATCTGGAAATAAAATACAACTCGAAAGAATTACATGAACATATAAAAAGATTGACAAAGAAGAAAAATAATATAACAGGAAATGGTTGTATCAGAGGAAAGATTGAGAAATTATAATTGATAACACCGAGATAATAAAAAAGATGGACAGAAGATTTATTCTGGGACAGAAGGGTCAATAAACCAACATTGTATAATACTTAAGATGGACAAAACATACTAAAGGCTGAAGTAGAGAAGGCTATTAAAAAGATGAAAGAAGGAAAGGCTGTAAGTGCTGTCAAAATAACAACAGAGATGATAAAATCCGAATCCAGCTTTGGCATTGATGCTATCACAGAATTATGTAATTAAAAAGCTGTCATTTACTTCCAGTATAGTACCTTACGGTGTATGGCTGAGGGGTCTTTGAGCCTGAGGAATTAGGGCCGCCTGGCTAGTGCAGTCGCCGCGAACTGTGCAGGTTAGGATTTCCTTTTGTCCCGACAGAAAAAGAAATCCCACATCTTACCGAGGATTCGAACACGGGTCTCCCGAAGGAGAATCCGGCGTTTTAATTTTA
>JACEFZ010011223.1:0-12637 GCA_014155875.1 Cepaea nemoralis | reverse complement strand
ATCTTTGCACTCCGATGATGAAACCATCAATTGCCTTCCTCAAGTTCCCACCAATGAGACTCTTGATGACCTGCCAACCATAGTGGAAATAAACAAAGCCATCCAGCAACTCTCCAGCGGCAAGGCACCTGGTCCTGACTCCATCCCAGCAGAGATATACAAGGCAGGTGGGCCGGTCCTAACAGAGCAGCTTCACCGAGTCTTCACAAACATATGGATGAACGAGACCATGCCACAAGATTTTAAGGACGCGTCAATAGTCCACCTTTACAAACGTAAAGGAAACCGCCAATCCTGTGACAACCACCGAGGCATCTCCTTGCTTTCATCTGCAGGGAAGATACTCGCCAGAATTCTTCTCAATCGCCTCACAGCCCATCTCGATCAAGGTCTTCTTCCTGAGAGTCAATGTGGCTTCAGAAAAGAACGTGGAACTGTTGACATGATTTTCGCTGCAAGGCAGCTGCAAGAGAAATGTCAGGAACAGAACTGCGAAATGTTCTCCACTTTCATTGACCTTACCAAGGCTTTTGATACAGTCAGCAGAGAAGGACTGTGGAAGATTATGGCAAAATATGGTTGTCCACGAAAGTTTGTCCAAATAGTGCGGCTATTTCATGACGGCATGCAGGCAAGAGTACAGGAAAATGGTGAGCTATCTGAACCCTTTCCTGTCACCAATGGAGTGAAGCAAGGATGTGTCCTGGCACCAACACTGTTCAGCCTCATGTTTTCAGCCATGTTGATGAATGCCTTCGAGAACGACGACATTGGAATAGACATCAACTACCGTATGGATGGAAAGTTATTCAATCTCAGAAGGCTGAAAGCTAAAACCAAGATTGACAGTGGCACAGTCAGAGAGCTCCTGTTTGCTGATGATTGCGCTCTATACGCCAACTCAGAGGCGGACATGCAACATAATGTTTCAGCTTTCTCACATGCCTGTGCCAACTTTGGGCTCAATATCAACTTGGAGAAGACTGTAGTTATGTACCAGCCAGCTCCAGGGAATAATCACACTGTGCCGAATATCAAAGTGAATGATCATAGACTAAGTGTTGTGGACAAATTTACCTATCTTGGCAGCACCGTGTCACAAGCTGCCACAATCGATGATGAAGTGAATGCAAGAATCTCCAAGGCCAGTGCAGCCTTTGGCAGACTGTACAAGAATGTATGGGACAGAACTGGAATAAGCCTGCAAACAAAGCTAAAAGTCTACAAAGCAGTTGTATTATCCACACTGCTATATGCTTGTGAAACCTGGACTGTTTATCAGCGACACGCTAGGAAATTAAACCACTTCCACACAGTCTGCCTAAGGAGGCTACTGAAGATTAAATGGCAAGACAAGATTCCAGACACTGAAGTCCTAGAAAGAGCATCCATACCCAGTATCCACACTCTACTGATGAAGAATCAGATTCGCTGGGCTGGTCACTTGACTCGCATGCCAGATCACAGGCTCCCTAAACGAATTTTTTTACAGCGAACTGCGTTGTGGTAAACGCTCCCCAGGTGGCCAGAGGAAACGTTTTAAAGACACTCTGAAAATTTCACTGAATGCTTTTGGAATTCATCATGACACCTGGGAGGCTGCAGCCAGAGACCGAAATTCGTGGCGTGCATCATTGCGCAAAGGTGCAGTTATATGTGAGGCAACCAGGACTGCAAGAGCTGTGAAGAAAAGGCAGGACAGAAAAACCACTGCAGGAAATCCTCCTCCAGAGACGTCAAGCATTCTTTGTCCACATTGTCAAAGAACATTTCGAGCCAAAATAGGCCTTATCAGCCATCTTAGAACCCACGGCTCCACACCTTCAACCCCACTGGATGAAATGAATGGTCATCATCATTCTTGATGGACAAACAACATAACATAACACCAAATATTCTAACCACATGCACTATTTAATTTAACTCTGCATTGAAGATCTGATTCTTTTAGTTGAGGTACAACGGAAAACGTGTATGTATGCAACTTTAATTTCTTCTTCAGGATTTTATGGACAGTACTGCTTGACTTGTGTACTTGTTGGGCAAACCCTCTTACTGATTGACCCGAATGTTGAGGGATGCTTCTTCAGAAACAGATGGTCTGCCAGGGTGGTGCACATTATCAACACTGCCAATGGTGCGAAGATTCTTAATTAAATTGCTGTCAGCATTAGGATGGGGCACTTGAGCATCAGGAAATGTCATCATAAACTGTTGAACAGCCACATTCGAATACCTGCCACCGTTAAGAGAAACATGCTCCACCAACAATACTGTCAGCAACCCACTTGCGACAGGCATACAAGGATTCCCTTCTTTTGCACTAAACGAAAGTGACAACTCGTCTTGTTTGCAAAAGGATACATTTTTATTCGGAGCAGATCATACAATAGCTCCACGAGCGGAATACCACAACGATATTGAACATCTTAGAATGTGATGACGATAAGATGGAATGAGAAGATGATATAAATATTATGACTACTGAAGCTAAGCTAGACTATTATAACTATTGTACTGTCCTTCACAACTACAAAGTATCCCTAGCGGATACACGTCTGATTCCTACGCCGTCCCGGTCTCTGTCTGAGCTCGCTGAGCGTGGCGTGTTCAGCCACGAGCAATTTAGCTCAGCGTGCATTAGTTGGTTTACGTGCTGGGCACTGGGCTGTGTTGACCACAGTTACTTGGTCCTTACCTCGTGAACTGGGTTTCCCCGGTTCTTGGGTAACACCAGCTCATCTGCGCTGGTTGCCCTCCTTGTTGACACAGGTGTGTCCCGTTATAACTATTTATAGTGTTGGTGTCTCTCCTGTCTGGTCTCCTGTCCTATTACGTCACTTGCCCTCTAGCTAAGCTCTATCTTAGCTCTTCTTAGCTCCGAGCTTCCTCTTAAGTCTTTGACAGGCTCTCCTTCCTCCCCTGTTGTGTTACAAACTTTTAAGTTGTGGGGGTAACACAAGTAATCTTACAAAAATTGGCTGTCTAATTTTGTCAAAGACTTTGTGAGTTTTCTACTTCTCTTATGGGGATAGGACAAGATCTCTCCTTTCCTTCGTCACACTGTTGTATTACTTCACTTGGCTAATTGAGTAGCTCATTACACTAGTACAGTTGGCTCTAAACTGTCATTATATTTCTGAGAATTGTATGGTCCGGATCCTATGCCATAAGGCCTGTCCTCAGATTGTCCAAAATTAACAATCCCAACGACTTGCCTCTATTAAGAGTGCAAAACATGGACAATAAAATGTTCATGCTCTCATATAATAATCGCCCCAACTCGTATACGTGTCCTATGTGCCACTCTTCACCTTTTAGCTTCCGCTTGTGAAAGAATATTTAAGTGTTACATTAAGGTATTTTTAGAGATATTATTGTGTCCCCTGTTGAAATAGTTATGGTTCTTTGAAAGTATTGGTGTATGCAAGTTTATGTTTGCTTTTCTGGTTGGTTGTGTGTTCTCTAATAAACTACAATGTATTTAACTTACTAACATGTGTATGCGTTTCTAATTTACGTGTATGTATACTTTCGAGTGCTGTAAAGCGGTTTACTGTAGCCACAAATGAGTGTGTTATGCTAATTTATGTCTACAGTGCCGTTTTAAGATGCTCAAAATATGTTCTCTATGTTTCTCACTAAAGTATAGCAACTACACACTTATAAAAAATGACAACACATTGGTTACACAGATTGACGTAGACAAGTCAAAACAAGTCGTTTTGTGCGGTGAAAAAATACCGCAATATCTCTCTCACTCACCTAATTTAATTCATTCTCTGTATCATTCACGCATCTTTCGTTCTCCTCTCTCTATGATTCACACATCTTTCATTCACCTTTCATTCAAAAGTGGTTTTAAAATATTGGGTCGTCATTAGAATATGGTTCACAAAAAAATGCATGGATGAACCAAAATTATATACATTAAATGGTTTGGCTGACTCTACATGCGTATTCAAGCCACATGACTGTGCTGTCTTTATGCACTTGTCAATTATATACACAAATATACATGATTGAAAAGGATTGTTCGCTACCAATCCTATGGTAAAGACTGCTCTAACTAATCTATTATGAGTTGGTGCACTGTTCTAAATTTATCTAAGGGAAATAATCTAACTAATAAATTTATTTAAGAAAAATTGGTTATTTACCTTACAGTGTTCTAATGCCTACAATGACATAAATTATTAAATGATGGTGTTAATTTGTAAGTGATGTTTTAATTAACTTAACTAACTGAATAAGTTTAAATGATGATAAATTAAAGTAATATGATGTCGATGTTAACTTAACTAGGTTCTTAACTAACTATAGGTAAATTATAACTCTGAAATGACTTAAATAAAGTTATATGGTATATCTAAATAAATAATTCTAATATTTTTACAAAATATGAAGTTATACGCGACTGTTTATAAAAACATATTATATACATATCACAAATCAATTTTTAACTAACTGTCACGAATTTGCAGCCTTTACTTCCCAGATCAATTTTCGGTTCACTTTTGATAGGCCATGTAGAGAATCAACAGACGAACAAAACTGTTTTCTCTATATTCAAGGCTATACCGTCTTAACGTAAGCTTGCAAAGCCTGCAAGTAAACAAACTACCAGGAATGTCTTTCTATCTGAGAAGTGTAATTTGACACCAGTCAAACTACCCAGCCAGTCCAGATTCAAAGTGTTACGGGTCAAACTGATAATAACACCCACAGGATGGCAGACTCCATGGACTGTGTAATTAAAACCGATCAGGCATGACACCTGATAAGCAGAGGTAGGAAATCACCCAACCGTGATGGCTGACCTCCATCTGAAAACAGACTAGAGGTGCAAGGTGTGAAATCACTGATAAGACTCAGACTGGCAGACTCAGGGAGGTGTGAACCAGGTCTCATAAGGCAATTAACACTGGGCCTGTGGGCTTTGTACCAGACAGAGGGGAGTCTGCACTGTAGGAATGTGTGAAACATTTTATTAGAGCAAGACTGGAGGAATGAGAGTGATAGCAAGTTGCAGTTAGGATTGCAATTAACGTCAGGGGGAGATAAGAAGAATTTATGAATGGAATTCCTGGGAGATAAGTGTCTACTGCTAGGCTAGGTATAAAAACCCCTGCTAGACCTTTTCCCTTTAGATTAAGTCTGACTTCAGAACAGGTAGGCAGCCAGCTCAATGTTTGTAGTCATATGTATGATTCTTATGTTGCTAGATTTCACTAGGAGAATTATTTCTTAGTAACTAGTCAGTCTATATCTGACATAGGTTATTTCAATAAATATCATTGTCTAAGTATACTTTTAGGTGTCTTAGTAGATGCTTGTCATTTCTTTATACACTATCCTAGTTGCCTTTTGGTGTGTGCGTTGGTTGTACAGAATATAGTCAACTGACTATTTCTTTAATTCGTACCACAGCATTAACTAAGTGGAGATTAAACCGGGCAGATCAGCAAATATGGCTGGTCTGTGTGGTCACTTCAATTAGACTTGTTGTATATCTCATTTTGTAGCTATACAATATTAGTACTCATTAATAATGCCTGATGCTATTATGTTGAGTATCATTAGATGTCCATCTTGAAGTAATATAATGTTTACGGATATGTTGGATGTATGTATGTGTAATTTCATATGAATATACGATGCTAGTAATATGCTTCGTACATATTCTTTTTGTGTATATACGTCTCATTTCGTATACATACAAACTAACTAGTGCATTATGCTATGTTGTTAAAGTATCATAATATGTCTAGTTTAATCAATATGTTTATGTGTATTGGATGTTTGATATATTGATTTGTCATATGCAAACCTACCAATATGAAGTGTTATGCTATTGTCTGCGCATTGGCACATTGGCCAATGATTGTGTTGGAAGCAGAGGTGTAATGGTACAGACATTACCCACAATTGGTATAGGGTATATGGTGCTAAACTTTCTCAGTGTATTGTGGGCGTGCGTTCACGGTAATGCATGGGAACCTGGCACAGCTACTGGTCACGGCTTGTAAGCCCGGATGACCCGGTACTATTATAATACCATTACCGACCCTGTGAGCTGCTAAACCAACTTTGGACGGAGCGGCTGTACGACAGAATTTCTGTATTAGCGACGTGGACATGGGCGGCAGAAATGTAATCATTACAGGCGTGTGAGACAATTGAAAAGCCCGTCCCAGACTAAAGACAGTAGGGAGAAGGAGGATGGTGAACACAGTAGAGCTGGAAGATAAACTTGGCCAGACTGGTCATTGTATATGTGTTTACTAGAATATGTTTTACTTAAGATTGCGCTGATGTAGAACTAGATATAACACATTCTTGATTTTCTTTCAAGCTCTCACAAGGAGCACCTATGTTATAGATCTCAAGAACGAGTTATGACTAGGTAGAGCCAGGACTGGCAGACGTCAGAATACCGGCAAGCTGTTTTCTTTTGTGTCTACTGGAGAGTGGGGATCTGGACCACAGATCCAGATAGATCAAGTAACAAGTTACGTAATGTTTGTCATCAATATCAATATGTATATGATCTCATCATCCTCATATTGACAACCATCATATGTCTATTTTTATGATTAGTAAATAAATGTTGTAGTATTGTAACTCATAGTTCTGTCATTATATTTTTTTCCAATTGTGCATACGTGTTGTTGTGTACATTGGTGGGGGTTCACTTAGACACCAAGGAAGGGAGCAGTCAGGGAGAAAAACCTGTACTGAGATAGTCGTCTATACTCATATATTTAGACTTAAACATCTATCTTAGCTAACCTTCTCTTTCCCATTCCTTGGCGAATATTCAGCACAGTTCATTTCATTTTGTAACGAGCCACTTGGAGCTGTACGTTGGATATTCATGGGCTTAATCTGTAGTTCAGCCATATAGATTTTGTCCCTAGTCAGTTTCTGACTATTTGGGGTTGCTCGCCAGTGAATAATACTTTCATCTAGCCGGTGGGACACCCCGACTTCTGACAGATTGGGGGCTCGTCCGGGATCCTGAACCAGGATTCTAGTAATCATAGTGATTCTACTAGACCCTAGACATACGATTGTTAAAAGTTAACTCTTGTAATCTTCAGTCATCAAAATAGACTATCATCAAATGTAGCTAATTTTAGTTGAGGAAGTTACAGAGTATAGATATAACTTTTCAAAAGTGTATAACAGATAAGAACTTATGAGAAAACTACCTCATCTATCATTTATTGATAATTATTTTAATTATTATCATTTAGTGTATCATTCATCATTTAATGATAACTGATCACTTTAATCATATTTACATTGATGTGTTTGATGATTTAACTGCTTGACTGATTTGCAATTTTATGCTAATATATGCCATGGTCATTTTGACATGTATACAGTGCATTTTAATTGTTATTTAGGTAAACATTACTGTTGATTACTGTGTAGTATACCTCTCACACTTACTTCACTGCTGTCGCCAGGTACTACTTGAATATTATTTTCAGTTGTCTTTCACTGCTGAGGCTAGACTATACACATTGGATAGCGTAGACTGTCAGTAGTTAACTCTTGTCTTTCTAGCTTAGATCTGATTTTTGATATATACATAGGAGCTTACGTGAATATAGTCATTAGCAATTATGGTCTTGCTTTACCGGAATCTCGAAGAGGACATGCAGGCGCGCGCAGATTTCTCAGAGACCGCGAGACAGTGGGGCATAAGAGAAGGCTTAGAGGGGGAGCAACTAGAAACATATATCATAGCTGAGTTAGAATGGTGGGACCAAGAAGAAGAAATGATGTTTAAAAGACATAATGAGTTCTTTGAAGCACAAGAGCGTAGCAAAACTGAAGGAGTAGAGATGGAGAAAACGAATATGGAAGCAGTCAATGCGGAGAAGCTAACCTTTCTAGCGGAACATAAGGTAGGAGATACGGATGCTCACCCAACCAGGAAGGAAGTTAGTTAGTTACTTAGTTAGTCGACAGATCATCCTCGTTGCACATCGGACCATTCAGTCCATAAGTGCTCGGATCCCCTCCTCAGCAAATCCCGCAGCGTGTAGCGGCTAACGACGCCAGTTCTGTGTTGGTTTATCAATCTTCTTTGGCTTCCTGCGTAGTGTTCTTGTTTGGCCACCCCTCTTTTAATTTGCTGCTCTCGCAGTCTGGCCATTGTTGTAGATTCACAGTCATCACTTGGTTCTTGCAAAAGTCTCACTTCTCGTAGAGCATTCAGAATGTCAGCCTGGTCCATGGCGCGTCCGCCCTCCACAGTAGCCTCACCTGCGAGCTTGTCAGCCCGCTCATTTCCTTGTACTCCCGCATGACCTGGCACGAAGATGAAACTAATCTTTGCCAGCCGAGACCGCTCCAGAGGCAGCAACCATTCTCTTCGGATCGACCCCTCCTCTATCCTCTTGATCATTGTAGCATGATGGAACAGAATCCCCATTTCCAGTCCGACACATTTCATAAATATACTTTGAGTCTTAACAGGGACCATCCCAAAATAAGGGCTATTCTTAGATCGAAGGTTCCAGAACGAGTTGGGGGAGGCGGCGGTATGCACTTGTCTTTTGATTGGTTCATAAATAATGAGCCCACGCTATTCCTGGGCCATATTTTAAAAATCTAATTAGTAGGAGCGGGAATTTCACCAGGAGCGGTCGCTAGTGTGATGTGATGACCCAACAATGCCCTTGTAGATTCAATATATTGTTCTCTGGACAACAGGTACCACTTTAAAACATACTTTAATGTTGTGGCTAAACCTAATGTACGAAAGAGAAGAATATGAGTATTTTATGAATAATATGTGAAAGTGGAAAACCTAACTTCTGTGCGCCAGAATTCTGAATATTGCTTCTTCAACCTTGACACGTCTTTCACGCTGTATACTCCAAGTGCATATCAATCCCTTGTTGTGACTGGTTGCGTATGCTTGAGGAATGTAGTACACTCATGCAGATTCGCAAACCAAACCCCTTGTGCATTCTACATGCCTAGGATGACTTATTCTTAAACCAACTGTACCTTTGCTCTCGTGCGAGTTAACAAATGGCAGTCTGGATTGGAATGAGTGATGAAACATGTACAAGTTCCTTTGTAAAACGCAGAGATTGATGGAGTGAGTGAGTTGGTGATTTAATAAATAGCCTCTCACATTAGTAGAAAGAAAGATGCTTCAAATATCCATATGTAAACAGGACGGTGATGGCACGCCAGAATTGCTAAGTTCATGTGATGCCTGGTTGCTATAAACTCAAGAGAATTACTATAATTTCTCTTTGAAGTATTACACTGTTACCTCTACTGTTGGATGGTTCATATAAACTAGTTCCTCAGAGAACCATAGGTGTGTGAACCTGTATCTCAGTTGGCTGAATATAATGTATGGCTCATGCAAACTTACAGGGACTAAACATGTTTTCCACATATGTGCTTGGTGCATATGTGAACTATTGCTATGCAATTGAGCTTCTGTTACCTACTGTGGACATTACTCAGTGGGGAAAGAGCACATGATGATGATGATGTATCTGTGAGACAAGTCTGGTGAAAAAGGGGTGAGGTCTGGCATTGCTGTGTGAATATGGAATAAGACATTCATACACCAACATCACAGCCATAGGAATGGATGTCTGGTCTGCTAAGTTGGTAAATGCCATTAGTTAATACATAATGCATATTGCAGTTGTAAATGCCTATTTTCCATTTCCCTTCACAATGCCTGTCCCATGTTGCTATGTCACAATGATTGCTGTACTGTGTCTGGTCCTCCTTGTGCCCAGGTCTACTGTGGTTCAAACATGGTGGAATTTAGACCACATAAATGCTTGTAATTGTGTTAAGCTACCCTGTCTCAGCATATGGTCTTGTGATTACCACAGTACATCAGAGTGAAATTCACTACATCATCAACCTTAACCTTCCCCATCTCCATCTGTGTATGTTAATGTATGATAACATCATCTTTTAACACATGTGAAGAGATGTTGTGCCATTCTATATATCCACAGAGAACAGGAGGATGGAGGAGAGGCATCCATATATCATCTGGGAAAACTAACCAGTAGTCCCAGAATCCAGAACCAACTCTCTATAAGTGAAATCTTCTAGAACCCACAATATGGGAATTTCCTAGAGACTTTCAGCTCAGCTCTCAAACAGCTGGATATAAAGAAAGAGAGAAAAACAGTTCTGAAGACTTCAATAATAGAAGTACAATGATCATTAATCAAATGTCATCTGAGAAAGAAACAACAAGTCTGGTTGTTAACCCCATTCAAGACACTTGTGAAATGACTGGTGCAATGGATTGTTTAGCTAGGACTTATCTTGGTTAATCTCCAGCCTGGTGCTCACAGTGTTGAAGAATGTGACTTGAAGTGTAGGTGAGATTGGACTGACTGAGGGGCTGCAGTATATTGGATTTTGTTCCTATCTCTGGGTTTCTTCAGCAAGTCATGTTTTGCATGTACCGAGTATACATCTCCCAATGTCAGGAGAGTGTTATCCTCAACTTTTGAAGTATCCCAGTATCAGCATTCACAGACAGTCTGGTCAACGGGGAGAGACAGTCTCATATCATCCTACCAATTCTTGTCTTCAAGAGGAATGAATCTGCCATGAAGCTTATTTTGGGAAAGCTGCTAACTGGAGCTAGTCCAACATCCATGCTGATGATAAAAGGATTCAACAGACCCAGAACAGTAGTTTCTTCCTTGAGTTGCCCATGGATAGGATTTCCTAAATTCCCAAGAGACATGAGATGAGGATAGAGATAGATACTGTAAACAGAATGGTGTAGTGGTAATTAGAGAGGAGAGGTGGATGAGAGTTATTAGTTGGTGGAGTAAGGGGAGGTGGTGTATCATGTTATCTTCATGCATGTTAGCATATTGTACATTTTGTATGTACCTTGTTGAGGTGTTGACATGACAAATGGGATGAACAATGGTCAGCACTAGACTCACCATCAGCTCAATAAACAGTATGATTGAACCAGTGTTTTAAGTACATGTCCCCAGTGAATTTCTTGTACAGTTGCTGTCAAGTGTTGTCTCTGGTGACTGTCTTGAGTGCTGTGGTTGGTTATACATATTGTGAAAAGTCCTGTATAGATGTTGTAAGGTATCTCATGGTGTCTATCTTGTACACTTGTGGTGTAAAACAATTCCTTGTGAATGTATGTTCCACTTTTGTCAAGAAACTGTCATGTAGATGTCCTGTCCAACAGATGTAATGTACAGTTATTGTTGAAGTTTGTTTGTCTGCAAAAATTGAAGGACTACTTGAACTGATATAGGTCATACTGACAAAATAAAGAAAGAAGAGATCTAGGTGACGGACGAACAGCACACTGTCAACATTATAATGAGTGAGATGGATCCTCAGTTGTACAGGCGCTAATAGTTCAGATCTTTTCTGGCCTTAAGGGAACCTTTTACTTCTGTTATAAATTTCTGTGTAGATGCATAGTAGTCTCACAGTGGGGGTTGAGCCAAAGAAAAATGTTCTCCAAACAAGGCTATTGCGGGAATGTTTAGCTCATTTGAGTGACCTCTAGACAAAACGTGCTAAATCATATCCTTTATCTTGTTATTTATTATTCAAGATATATCTCCAGAGAACACTACAACTAGGTCCTCTGGCAACTCCATCCAAACATTTCTTGTCTGCATTTTCTATCTAGTTGGATGCAAACTGAAAAGGATGTGCAGAAGTCTGTTGGCACTTGCACCCACTCCTCGCCAGGTTCTAAGTCCTCAAGTGAACACACCTGTTGAAGAATGTCTTCGGCTTGACCCATCCACGACCGTCCTCTTTTTAACCTGCTGCCCTTCACCTTCCTAATTTCACTATGCAGTGGATGCTGTGTGTTTGCGTTAATTCTGAGGTAGGCGCGTGCCCTGCAAACTTGTATTCTCTCTTCAATGGTTGGAAAATCAAGAAGGTAGCGCATCGCCCTGCATGCTGTATCTCTTGTACATCCAAGAATAATGCGCATAGCTTCATTCTGTATCCTTTCCATCCTTTCTATCTGCTTATGGCTGAGAGTCAGGATTGCCATTGCATACTCCAAAACAGACATGACCAGCCCCTCGTACAGAAGACATAGATGGCGCTGCTCACAGTTTGCTGCCGCCATCACCCGCATCGCTGCCAAGCCCCGCTTGGCCTTTGTTATCACCTGGTCTATGTGCACATTATAAGCAAGGCTTCGGTCAAACCGTATCCCCAGGTAATTCATTGCCTGCGTTCTTTCCACCGTCTCTGAACACAGCATTACAGTTGGTGTTGGATTGTTGACAATATGATTATTCAACGAGAACCAAGTCACTGTTGCCTTTGTTGGGTTGACCATTGCCCCAGCTTCATCACACCAAGTACTTATGCGATTGAGTTCGGTTTGTAGTTCCACAGCAACCTCCTCTCTATCCTTACCCTGACGATACACTAAAACATCATCGGCATATGACAATGTCCTGCCAGGTCCAGTGATCTGCTCACTGGTGATTCTCACTGTGTAGGCGTTGAACAGTACCGGAGATAATGGTGATCCCTGTGGTAGGCCAGGATATATTGGTGTTGGTTCCGAAGTCCAACTGCCACATCTAAAAACTACTTTCCGTTGGAA
>JACEFZ010011222.1:5000-23811 GCA_014155875.1 Cepaea nemoralis | reverse complement strand
TGAATTCTGGATAAAGAACTTGGACGGCTAGAGTAACTAACGAATGTCTGGATAAAGACATTGGACGGCTAGAGTAACTAACGAATGTCTGGATAAAGACATTGGACGGCTAGAGTAACTAACGAATGTCTGGATAAAGAACTTGGACGGCTAGAGTAACTAACTAATGAATGTCTGGATAAAGACATTGGACGGCTAGAGTAACTAACTAATGAATGTCTGGATAAAGACATTGGACGGCTAGAGTAACTAACGAATGTCTGGATAAAGAACTTGGACGGCTAGAGTAACTAACTAATCAATGTCTGGATAAAGAACTTGGACGGCTAGAGTAACTACCGAATGTCTGGATAAAGAACTTGGACGGCTAGAGTACCTAACTAATGAATGTCTGGATAAAGAACTTGGACGGCTAGAGTAACTAACTAACGAATGTCTGGATAAAGACATTGGACGGCTAGAGTAACTAACTAACGAATGTCTGGATAAAGAACTTGGACGGCTAGAGTAACTAACTAATGAATGTCTGGATAAAGAACTTGGACGGCTAGAGTAACTAACGAATGTCTGGATAAAGACATTGGACGGCTAGAGTAACTAACGAATGTCTGGATAAAGACATTGGACGGCTAGAGTAACTAACGAATGTCTGGATAAAGACATTGGACGGCTAGAGTAACTAACGAATGTCTGGATAAAGACATTGGACGGCTAGAGTAACTAACGAATGTCTGGATAAAGACATTGGACGGCTAGAGTAACTAACGAATGTCTGGATAAAGACATTGGACGGCTAGAGTAACTAACGAATGTCTGGATAAAGAACTTGGACGGCTAGAGTAACTAACGAATGTCTGGATAAAGAACTTGGACGGCTAGAGTAACTAACGAATGTCTGGATAAAGACATTGGACGGCTAGAGTAACTAACTAACGAATGTCTGGATAAAGAACTTGGACGGCTAGAGTAACTAACGAATGTCTGGATAAAGACATTGGACGGCTAGAGTAACTAACGAATTTCTGGATAAAGACATTGGACGGCTAGAGTAACTAACGAATGTCTGGATAAAGACATTGGACGGCTAGAGTAACTAACGAATGTCTGGATAAAGACATTGGACGGCTAGAGTAACTAACGAATGTCTGGATAAAGACATTGGACGGCTAGAGTAACTAACGAATGTCTGGATAAAGAACTTGGACGGCTAGAGTAACTAACGAATGTCTGGATAAAGAACTTGGACGGCTAGAGTAACTAACTAGTGTCTGGATACAGAGCTTAGACGGCTTCTGTAACTAACTAGTGTCTGGATGCAGAGCTTAGACGGCTTCTGTAACTAACTAGTGTCTGGATAATACCTTGGACGGCTAAAGCAACTAACTAGTGTCTGGATGCAGACATTGGACGGCTATAGTAACTAACTAGTGTCTGAATACAAACCTTGAACGACTAGGGTAACTAACTAGTGTCTGGATACAGACCTTAGACTGCTAGAGTAACTAACTATCGAGTGTCTGGATACAGACCTTGGACGGTTAGAGTAACTAACATGCAGAAAGCCAAAGGAAATTAATAAACCAACACAGAACTGGGGTCGGATTCATAAACCAACACAGAACTGGGGTCGTTAGCCGCTATACGCTGCTGGATATACCGAGGCAGGGATCCGAGCACTTATGGACTGAATAATTCGATGTACAATTAGGATGATCTGCCGACTAACTAACAATAAAAACAATTTCCTCAACGGAAGCATTATAACTGAGGATAATAAACTATTTGGCAAGCGAGATAAGTTATTTTACCCCTAGGTTTGAAATATACGAGTTCTAAACTGTTCAGTTTCCCTGGAAATATATCTTTAAAAAATGAAGAACAGCTTTCTATTTGCTATGAAGATAGTGGTGTACCAAGATCCCAGGAGATTCTATGTAAATTTCCTGGATTTTAGAGACATTTTCCTAGTCTAACCGTCCTTCTTTCAGAACAAACGATTACGCAATAGCGACACCTAGGGAAAGGTTGCTCATTGAGTAGAAAAGAGTCAGGCAGATATTTCAAACAAACATCAAGATCCGAAGCAGAATTAACGCAAACTAACAGAGACAAACTCTCACTAGCTCAGTTAATTAATAAAGACAGGGTCAAAAGTATAACAAGAGGACTTTAATCCAGAAAGGTTAGTCCCTAGCGAGAAGAACTGTGAAGATCCTATCTGTAACAGACCCTGAAGAAATATGTCGGAATTATATGTGATGGTGTTTGGCTGTAGATGTCATCATAAGGAAAGATAGACGAGTTGAATGATGTGAGTGAATGTCTGCGGGTGTTCAAACGTGGAATACTTGAAAAAAGGATCGCGTGAATATCCACTCCCTTGCTCTGACCATAACGGACATGTAGACAAAGATGACACTGGCTTTCTTCACGGCACAGGGTTTACACAGGCAGTTGGTATTACTTTTTCCCAGGGTTATGACACCTGGCTTTCTTCATCACATAGGGTTTACACAGGAAGTTGGTACTCCTTTCTTCCAGGGTTATGACACCTGGCTTTCTTCTCCACACAGGGTTTACACAGGCAGTTGGTATTACTTTTTCCCAGGGTTATGACACCTGGCTTTCTTCATCACATAGGGTTTACACAGGAAGTTGGTACTCCTTTCTCCCAGGGTTATGACACCTGGCTTTCTTCTCCACACAGGGTTTACACAGGCAGTTGGTACTACTTTCTCTCACAGTTATGACACCTGGCTTTCTTCACGGCATAGGATTTACACGGGCAGTTGTTACTACTTTCTCCCAGGGTTATGACCTGTGGCTTTCTTCACCACACAGGGTTTACACAGGCAGTTGGTACTACTTTCTCCCAGGATTATGACCTGTGGCTTTCTTCGCGGCATAGGGTTTACACAGGCAGTTGGTACTACTTTCTCCCAGGGTTATGACACCTGGCTGTCAGGTGGATCTCACATACTCTTCTTGATATTTTAACAAATTTGTTATCCTTCATTCAGAACTCGAACATAAAGAGAAAATCTCTCTAACAGGACAATTCTTCAAAATGGAAATGGTCAGTGTCCTTCTCAGATAATCGAAGATAATGTTGTCTTCTTCAAACAAACAGACCGTCCATTCCCCACAAGAATAGCAAGCAACTGACAAGAGTTAGCACCTGATAACCTTGACATAGCGGTCAGTCAACGTGCATCAAAGAAGAGAAAAACACTATTGTGTTTCCCTACTCTAACAAGATCCATCCTATCCTAAAGAAAGACATACCAGTGTAATGTATGCATAGCAATGTAATAAGTATACGATGTATAAAATAAATACACATATATTTTATTATGCATTGATTTAACAACAGAAATTACGGCACGAATTAATTCAGCAGACTCTAGAGTGGATGACTCCGTCACGTGTGGCATTGTGGTCAGTACGCTTGTCTGTCAAGTCAGCAGTCTGTGTTCTCCTTCTTCTCCTTCTTCTCCTTCTTCTCCTCTCGTGATCGACGTTTCCTGGAGAGAAAAGAATGTAGAGAATGTCCCGGACAAAGGAAATGTAGAGACTGTCGTGGACAGAGACGAATGTAGAGAAGAATATTGTTGACATAGAAGAATGTTGAGATTGTCATGGACAGAGAAGAATGGTGAGAATATCGGGGACAGAAAAGAATGTTGAGAATAACATGGACAGACAAGAATGTAGATAATATCGTGGACAGGGAGAAATGTAAAGAATATCGTGATCAGAGAAGAATAAACAGAATATCGCGGACAAAGAAGAATGTAGAGAATATCGCGGACAAAGAAGAATGTAGAGAATATCGCGGACAAAGAAGTATGTAGAGAATATCATGGACAGAAAAGAATGTACATAATATCGTAGACATATAAGAATGAAGATAATATCGCAGACAGAGAAGAATGTAGAGAATTTCGTGGACAGAGAAGAATGAAGGTAGAGAATATCGCGGACTGAGAAGAATGTTGAGAATGCCGTGGACAGAGAAGAATGTAGAGCATTTCGTGGACAGAGAAGAATGTAGATAGAGAATATCGCGGACTGAGAAGAATGTTGAGAATGTCGTGGACAGAGAAGAATGTAGAGAATTTCGTGGACAGAGAAGAATGTAGATAGAGAATATCGTTGACAGAGAAGAATGTTGAGAATTTCGTGGACAAAGACGAATGTTGAGATTACTGTAGACAGAGAAGAATGTTGAGATTATTGTAGACAGAGAAGAATGTCGAGATTATTGTAGACAGAGAAGAATGTTGAGATTATTGTATACAGAGAAGAATGTTGAGACTATTATAGACAGAGAAGAATGTTGAGAATTTCGTGGACAGAGAAGAATGTTGAAATTATTGTAGACAGAGAAGAATGTTGAGAATTTCGTGGACAGAGAAGAATGTTGAAATTATTGTAGACAGAGAAGAATGTTGAGACTATTGTAGACAGAGAAGAATGTTGAGACTATTGTAGACAGAGAAGAATGTTGAGACTCTTGTAGACAGAGAAGAATGTTGAGACTATTGTAGACAGTGAAGAATGTTGATAATTTCGTGGACAGAGAAGAATGTTGAGAATTTCGTGGACAGAGAAGAATGTTGAAAATGTTGGGGACAGAGAAGACTTTTACAGTGCTGGGGGAAGGGAAGTATGTTGAGAATATCGCGGGTAGAGTAGAAATCAAAGGCAGTGAGATGTTCACGTTGTGGCTAATCACATACAAAATCATAATGAAAATACAAATGACAAGTAAAGGGACATTAACAGAAGAGATGGAATAGAGAAATTGTCTTCAGGCTTAGAAATATTTGGCTAGAGAGGCAGTGGATGACAAAGGAAGATGTATATGCAAACCTGAAACACCCGGCAACAAAGAGAATACCAGCTTCATCAAGATGTGAAATGGGAAGAGAATTAAAACAAAGTAGTTAAGAACTCTTGTACACGCCTGACTTATGACATGTTGGGTATATAGTGCTAAACCCATGTTTGTATAGACCGATGGGTAATGGCTGAGTGGTGTGGTCAGTATCCCACAGATCGCCTTTACTTCCCAGGATATTCCATGAAACCCATTGTAGGCTGGGTCAACCTGGGAACCTGGGTGGAGTGTAAATATCCCCAGGGTGCGGGTTCAAACTCATGATCACCGGCGGTCAGGCCAGCGTCTGGCCAGCATGCTAGCGCAGCTGCCAATGACAAGATTAAACAGTTGTTGAAAGGCACGATGATCGGCTGCATTGCACCGGGTTTTATCCCATATGGCTCGATCTCTTTCCTCAGGTCGGGCCTGCCGAGAGCGATGCACAAAGCATGTGTTCCATTGCTCCAGCGACGACCCCTAGGAGACTCCAATGAGAGGATTAAAGTTATACGCTACAACTAACTACAGATTTATTGGTTGTTTCGGGATTTGAAATTTAAATATTGCGCACAACCCATCACTGGTAACGCTCAGCGTTGCCAGTGGTGGGTTGTGCTCAATATTTAAACTACAGATTTGTTGTTGTTATTATTGTTGCAGTTTGTGATTTACTAGACAATTGTATCTGTTACAGTTTGTCATTGTTTTCTGAACGACCGACATTCCATAACAATGACATCAATGCAAGACGGCCTGCTCTCAGATCGTTTGCGGCTGGTTTCTAACCCTCGATTCGATTTGTCTGAGAATTGTAAACCCCATTCACTGCCCCTACATCGCAGCGCCCAAAGAGAGACTTAGACCGATTCAGACCAGGCACACGTAGAAGAAGAAGAAGCTCATAGTTTAAATAACTACATGCAGGTCAGCATGGCCGAATGGATAAGAACCCGTGTTCGTAAACATCTGGTGTATTGATGCCGAGGTAAGGGGTTCAACCCCTACACTGGACAGTTGGACTAAAATGTTGATCTATCGTCCTTGACATGGGGACGTAAATTACTACTACCTCTGAAGTCGGAGTCGGTTCGCCTGATGACGAGGGACACTGTTAATAGGGAAAGCTAAGCCACACGCAAAATTCAGACCAGCACTACTAGAATAGTGTGTATGGACTACGCTTGAGTTCAAAGCGAGCGAGCGCCAAAAAAAAAAAAATACGCGTAGGCTTCTGTGCGGTCAGACAAACTTGGCACTTCTTGTAGACAAACGTTCATTGTTATTAAAAGTGTCAAATGCGGAGATTTAGGAGGTAAATAATCCGTGGTCAAACACATAAGCCAGGTGAAATCTCTAAACGCCAACTTCACTGGAAAAAGCCATTTTGCTGGAGTGTGTCGTCAATATTTAATGCTAACAACTTGTTTTTCTGCAGCACATTTCTGTCTGTCTGTCCCTCTCTCTCTCTCTCTCTCTCTCTCTCTCTCTCTCTCTCTCTCTCTCTCTCTCTCTCTCTCTCTCTCTCTCTCTCTCTCTTATTTGATTCTTCTAGCTCTTTTGACATTCCTCTCTTTTTCTCTCTCTCTTTCATTGTCTTTCCTTTGTCTCCATCTACCCCTCTCTCCTTCCTCCCTATCTTTTTCTTGCTCCCTCCTCTCTCTTTGTCTCCATCTTTCCCTCTCTCCTTCCTCCCTCTCTTTTTCTTGCTCCCTCCTCTCTCTTTGTTTCTATCTGTCATTCTCTCTCTCCCCTCTCTTTCCGTCAATCTCTCCATTTCCCTCCTTTTCACTCTCGGTCTATCCTCCTCTGTCTTTGACCTCTCTTTCTCTCTGTCTTTCTCTTTTCCCCCTCTGTCTCCCCCTTACTCTTTTTTCTCTTCATGTCTCTCTTCCTCTCTCCATGCCCCCTCTCTTCATCTCTCTCTCTCTCTCTCTCTCTCTCTCTCTCTCTCTCTCTCTCTCTCTCTCTCGCTCTCGCTCTCGCTCTCCTGTCTCCTCACTCTCTTCCCCCTTCTCTCTAAGAACATTACTAAACAATGCAATTCACATAAGCACAATGACAGACCAGAGGTCCGTGTAAAGTATGTGCATCTGTTTATGCTTGTTGTTGTTCAGCCATATTTAACAGTTCACACCTTCGTCTTTACATTTTCTTATTTGGCACCGTTCACAACTGAATTTCCGCGCAGCCTTCTTAGAAATGGAACATGTACAATGACGTAACAACGTTAGATACCAATACATTTTCTGGTTCATCATCATCATCATCATCATCATCATCATCATCATCATCATCATCATCATCATCATCATCATCACATCAAGTGTCATGTCGACTGGCGTGGGCATTCATCAACCCCCTCCCCCCCACCACAGATCGCGGTCTTTGGTTTTCTGGATCAACTCTGCCGTTGATATTCCTCCATGCCACCGTCGCAATCCATCCAGCATCATTTCTCTTGATCTGTCCCTGCCTCTCTTACCCTCGATCTTTCCAGTTGTCACGGTGTTCTCCAATGCATCTCTTCTCATCACATGACCCAAAAAAACTGTTCGCCTCTTTCTTATTGTTGTATATAATTGTCAAAGATCTACACAGGGGCTTAGAGAGTTAAGACGGAGCTATACAGAGTATACTAGACAGGAGAGACACAGGCACTATATTTAGCTTGACAACAGGACACAAGTGTGTCAACGACGAGAGCATTAAGTGCGTATATAGTGCGAATACCAGTTACATTAGTTAACTGTCCAAGCGTGCTGGGACTCTACGCACGCATAACTCGTCAGTGCACGCAGGACTGAATGTCCGAAGTTGAAGGCGCAACTAGAAGCGTGCCTCAGACGGGGGACAAGGACTGAGAGAGAATAGACGTGTTCGCTAGGAGCCATATGTAGTTTATAGACAATAGTGTTAGCTAGACCTTAGATTCCAATTAGTGTATAGTATCATTATTTCCACCTCTTCATTGCATCTGTGAAACATACCATGTTGTTGATTATCCATGAAGTAATCCGCTCGCCGAGCTTGTGTGTCATAAGCTCTAAATAAAAATGTATCCTTTTGCAAACCACACGAGTTATTGATTCGTGTTGTGCAAAAGTAGGGAGTCCTGAATAACCTGTCGCAAGTAGGTTGTTGACAGGCAGGACCCATTTGGTGTCAGAAGCTTCTGAACCAACGTCTAGAGACTCTAAATTTATTTTGTGGTGTTAAAATTATCCAAACGTGAATTACTAAATATAAAGTTTTGAAATAGATTTTTTCGAGAATGAACACCAAAATACTTTAAAAAGTACGATGTGTGGAGCTTGTACCACAATTAACAGAAAAGAATTTATAAACTGTGTAATTCTGTGAAAATTAATAAGAAATGTGTATGAAGTTGGGTAAATGAATATTGTACAAATATGTTGCAAAGTTTTCAAGCACACCATCGTGTACATTACATTTTGTGTGATACAGCCATCAATGTCAACATTTTGTGTGATACAACCATCAATGTCAACATTCATCACAATTTGATAGATATTAGCTACTAAACGGAATCGATAGAGCGTAGTTATACCAACTAGGAAGGAAAGTGAAGACAAGACGACAGTGACATTCATACGACGCATCATCTTACAAATCACGACGTTCATTGATACTATCATATCATTCATTCATTAACATCATCTATCATTATCAAAATCACATTTGTTGTTGATCAGCCACATGAAAAATGAACATGTATCTGTAACATAGACATGGTTTTCTAAACTATTGATGCTCTAACAAACAGAAGCGTCAGTTCTCCAATCAAATCGATCATTTTGTGTACCAAAGTCAGCGGTGGAACATCCCAAGTGCCAAGTTTTTCCAACCGATTAGATGAGTATATTTTCGAATCATTTTGATACTGACCATTTTAACGATGCATCTTATTTTTCAGTAACGATGTAAATAACTAACATGTGACTGTACAACGATTGTGTAAAATTGAAATATTATTGTTGTAAAATAACATAAGATCACAAAATGGCATCGTTAAATGACTGTATCCAGGCAGGCAAAGCACTAGGCCATACTGGACAGGAATTAGAGAGATGGGTTGATCAAAAATATAAAGAAAAAACTGCTCAAGCAGAGAGAAAAGCTGCTATAGATAGAGATGAAAGAGCACTAGAAAGACAGCATCAAAAAGATTTGAAAGAAGCAGAGGAAACCACCAAACGAAAACAGTTGGAGTTAGACCACTCCAACAAAGAAGCAGAAGAAGCTACCAAACAGAAGCAGATACAGGTAAAGGCAGAGACTAAGTTAAAGATGAAAGAGTTAGAGATAGAGTTAAACATTCAAATAGCCTCTAGTAAACAAAAAAGCCAGGAGGAACATAATAGATTTTCCAAGTATAAAGGTCTGATCAAGCCATACAGCGTAGGCGATTCCATTTCTGCATGGACGGAAAATATCGAGTTCCAACTTAAGACTCAGAAAATACCTTTAGATGACTGGGCAATGATCTACATGAGAAATCTCAGTGGGGAGCCATTAAAAGTGATAGAATCAATACCTACAGAACTAAGGAGTAACTATCAATACATCCACGATAGAATCATGCAACACTTTCTGCTTGATGCTCCAGGGTATAGAATTCAATACTCACAAATAAAGCCTAAACCTACGGAAACGTTCCTAGATTACGCCTCGAACGTGCAAAGTACATTTAACAATTGGCTTAAAGCGGCGAAGGTGGGGACAAATTTTGACAAACTGCAAGATCTAATGGTAATGGACAAGGTTATAGCTACAGTCCCTACCCCATTTGCAAAGTTCTTACAACAGGCAGACATAGAATCCATTCAAGAGATAGAAAAACGGGGTCGGCTTACTTTTCTGCAAATCGTGATGTCTTTAAAACCACCATCCATGATACTGAGATCACTGCCTTTGTGAAAAATGAACCAAGTAGATCGTATAGGAAAAAAGAGTATCGTAAGAAAGACCAGCCTTAACAGAAGCCTCCACTATGTATTTATTGCAAACTTTATCATCCTAGTTATTCTATGTGTGATAAGAACCCAGCCTATCCATCTCACCTAGAAACGGTCATAAAGAAGCAAGAGAATATGAGAAATTCTTTTAAACGTGCCATCAAATGTTATTTTTGTTCGAGCTATGGCCACTACTCGGCAAAGTGTTTGGGCAGACAAAGAATGAAAGCAAACAATGCTATGCTCATCGATACGTCATCTGATGATGAGAGTGTCATTGACTCTGAGCTTGAGAATGTACTACCAGAGAATGTGTGTGAAAGTGTGGCAGTAGTTACTGATATATTTGATTTCAATAAATGTCTTACATGTCATCAATTTCATGCGGATGGAAAATTAAAATGTGGTCACGTTATTCCATATGCCATCGAAGATGCTAGTGCAGTTAATGCCTCCAGAGGTAAATTGAAGTTCTACGATGCACTGGTCAACAATCAACCATGCCAGTGTTTGGTGGACAGCGGGAGCACTTTACTTGGCCTGAGAAAAGAACATTTGACAAATTCACCCGTGTAATCTTCTGGTCTCACCAGTTCTTTGGTGAGACCAGAAGATTACACGGGTGAATTTGTCAAATGCCGTACTTTCTCAGGAACAATTGAGAAATATCCACTGGCAAAAGCGCATATAAATACCCCATTTCTTACCGGCACATTTACGTGCGCAATCCTGCAAGACCCTTGTACGGATCTTATTTTAGGGTGCTTGGGACCACTAAAGAAATGTACTGACGATGATATTTTAGCCTAGAAGGAAACGAACCTGGCTAACGCTGTAACGAGGTCAGAAACTCAAACACACTACACTGACCTACAAAACGAGATGTTACAGCTGTTAACACCTTGCGGTGCTACTAACAATAATACCCGCCAAAAATTTATCGAGGCACAACGCACCGATCAAACTATCGCACCTTATTTTAAATTGTTAGGTGAGCGAGCAAAAGTGACTAAGAATGCATCTTGGTATTTTAGAATACACAACGGAATTCTCATGCGTTATTACACAAATAATAACCATGAAATTCAGCAAACGGTGTTACCTGTAACATACCGACAAACTGTGCTAAAGATCGCACATGAGTCACCGTTTGCTGGACATTTGGCCTATTACAAAACCAGAGCCAGAATTTTGTCACACTTTTACTGGCCTAAATTCTGTACTGATATACAATTTTTCTGTCGTTCGTGTACTATTTGTCAACATCTTGTAAGAAAGGGTAAGCATGTGACGGCCGAAGTTCAACGGTCACTTTTGGCATCACGACCATTTGAGTGTGTAGCGGTCGATATTGTTGGACCCCTGAATCAGGTGTCGAACAAGGGAAACCGTTTCATACTGACACTCGTGGATACATGTACCAGGTGGATTGAAGCAATTCCACTAAAATACATCACCTCCAAAGATGTGGCAAATGGATTTTTGCACTTATTTTGTCGTTTTGGTTTTCCGCGAACGATTTTATCGGATCGGGGAACCCAGTTTATTTCGGCTGCCATGCAAGCCTTAACAAAATTGTTAGGAATACAGCAGCATTTCTGTACACCGTACCACCCAATGAGTAACGACATCATAGAGAAAATTAACGGGGATCTGAAACACATGCTGGCAAAAATAACAGCCGAAAACCCAGCTGAATGGGACACACTATTGCCAGCTGTGCTATTTGCCCATCGAGAAATTCCGCACTCAAGTACGGGTTTCTCACCTTTCGAACTAGTGTATGGGGCGAACCCTCGTGGACCCCTATCGATATACCATCAGCTAATTACTAGCATACCAGAAAATCCAACATCAGTTACACCGTACGAGATGGTTATCAGAGACACGCGATAGAATCATGAAAGCGTGTGAAATAGCCAAAGCATCTTTGGAGAGTAAGGGACAGATGTACCGCGAGTATGCAAATAAAGGTGCTAAAACAATACACCTGGAACCTAATCAGAAAGTTCTCCTGTTACTACCAGATAAACTAAATTTATTGCTAACATCATGGCAAGGGCCATTCAAAGTCGAAAGAAAAGTGTCGGATGTTGACTATGAAATATCGATAAAGGGAAAATTAAAGATATTCCATATCAACATGCTGAAACCATATTTCTCACGACAGGAACTACAGACAGACGAACAAAATGCACCCACACCAAGTAATCGGACGAAAGACGTACACAACACAACTATACTAGGTAGGGCGACGCACGAAAGCGACATCGCAAATACACTTAGCCAGATAACAGCACACACAGCTAATACCACTACAGTACTTAACCAGACAGATGACGCCGGATTATAATTACCAGTCCCTACTGTAGACACGACTGGGACCATTGACAGTATACGGATAGAAACCAAACTTACGGACGAGCAACGACGACAGATGATAGATTTAGTGACAGAGTACAAGGACATTTTCTCCGACATCCCAGGAAAGACAGACAGAATAGAGCATTCTATCATTCTGACTGATAACACCCCTATCAAATGTCGACCTTATTCCATCCCTCTAAATTATAGGGCAAATCTCGACAAAGAACTACTATCTCTTGAGTCGAGTGGAATAATTCAAAGATCACAGTCGGAATATTCCTTTCCTATCGTTCTTGTCGCCAAAAAGGACTCAACAATTCGCCTCTGCATCGATTATCGACGTCTAAACAGAGTGACAAAGATCGATGCTGAGCCAATTCCAGCATGCGAGGATTTGATTCTAGATATGTCTACATCTCGTATATTTTCTAAACATCTCACTCGAGGCTACTGGCAAGTCCCGATGCAACAAAATTCAATTCCTTTGACAGCTTTTTCCACACCTTTAAGACTCTATGAGTGGCGCTTTCTTCCTTTTGGCCTTCGTAATGCTCCTGCCACTTTTGTACGTCTTACTAGAGATCTACTCCACGGGGTACCCAATACATCTACATACATAGATGACATATGTGTACATACTGAAGACTGGACGTCACACCTACAGAAACTGAGACATGTCTTCGACAGGTTACGATTATTCAGTCTTACTGTCAAACCAACTAAGGTTGAGTTGGGCATGGAACAAATTGACTTCCTAGGCCATACCATCTGCAGAGGCCAACTCAAAACAGACGAGAAAATAGTCACAAAGATTCTAAACTTGACTATGCCAACGACCAAGAAACAGGTCAGAAGTCTGCTTGGTCTTGTAAACTACTATAGTAAATTTATTCCCAATCTGGCGGAAAATAACCAGCGTTTTTTCCAATATTTTGAAAGCTTCGGCTAAATTTCTAGTTTTATTAGCCTCTTTCAGGCAGTCGTTGTTAGTTACTTTGGCAGTACAAGGAATTCGCAACATTCGTCTCAGGAACCACATCTCTTTTGCTCCCAATCTCTTCCCAATTTGTTCATGTACATTCCAATATTCACTGCCATACAGCAAAACAGGTTCAATATAGCACCTCAGTGCTCTCTTTCTTACATTCAATGATAGTGACTTATTGCATAGGATATTCTTCATTTTCTGAAAGGTAGCCTTTGCTTACCCTATTCTGCTCTTAATCTCTGTTGTGCATGGTCCATCTGATGTTATAAATGTCCCCAAATATTTGAAACTATTCACTAGGTGAAGAATGTTCCTTTCTATTTCTATCTCACATTTGAGTTTGACCTATTTCTTTTATATCACCATTGTTACTGTTTTCTTGATATTCAATGAGAGTTCTTTCTTTGCACTTTCTGTGACTACTATGTCCCAAATTGTTGTAGATCTTTTGCATTATCCAAATCAATACTTTTTCATCTGCATGGAGTATATTATTTATATTATAACGTCCGAATATTATCCCTTATTTTTCTTTGATCTCTCTTATTGATACATCGCTATAGAGGGAGAAGAGATCCAATGGCCAAACACATCCCTGTCTTACTCCCAGCTTTATGTGTTCATAATTTCTTCTTTATTTCCCATTTTAATTGCTGCTATTTGATTCCAGTAAATATCTTTTATTATTATTCTGAGATCTTTCCCATCAATGTTAATATCTTTCAATATTTTAATCATTTCATCATGTTTCACTTTATCAAATGCCTTAGTATAATCTATGAAGCACAGATGTATGTCTTTCTTTGTCTCTAATGATCTTTCTAATAGTGTCCGTAATGTATATATTACATTGTTTGTACCTTTTCCTTCCACAAATCCACATTGTTCTTCACCAATTTCCATTTTTATTTTCTTTCTTGTTCTTCTGATTATAATTCTGAGTAGAAGCTTAGTGACATTATTTATGAGATTAATCGTACGAAAATAATCGCATTCAATTGCTCCTGGTCTTTTTGGTATAGCTATAAATACAGATTTCAACAGATCGCTTGGTATATATCCACTGCTGTAAATATCATTCAACATTTTGGCTAATATATCAACTCCAAATTCTCCCATGACTTCTTTTTTTTTTCCTTTTTTTGTTTTGTTCGCTTGCTTAAACTCAAGCGTACTCGTTACATACTGTTGGCCATCACTTCTAATTCTTCTATTGTGACTCCATCTGGCCCAGCTGTTTTTCCTATCTTCATTTGCTTTATAGCTTCATCAACTTTTTTTCTGGTTACTTTCTAATATTGAAGTATTTGTCTAATTTCATGTTTTTATTTAGATTTGTTTCTGTTGTTCCTGATAAGATCACTGAGATTGAAACGTCCACTCGCTGTGTTGAGTTGTAACTTATTGTTATCTTATTTTTACGCTATTATTATCATTTTTATATTTACACTGTGATTTCCGTTTGCCGGATTTGCGTTCGTTGTAAGGTATATGTAGAAGCTTATACAAGCACAGTGAATGCATAGTGAGAACAACTGGAGGACACTCAGAACCCTTCATCATAAGATCTGGAGTACGGATGTTTCCTGTCTCCTCTCTTGTTCGTAACCTATATAGACAACATATGTAAAGAAACCAGCCAAACAGAGACCGCAAGAGTACCGCATGACGAGAACACAGAAGAAGAACCATCTGCAAATCTAACCATTAGAGAACTCCTGTTTGCGGACGATAAATCACTAATAGCAAACTCAGAAGCTGAATTACAAGACCACATGCATAGTCTAAACGAAATGTGTAGGGAACATAACATGAACATTAGCACAAGTAAAACAGAGGTAATGACTGTATCAAAAGAAGAAAAAGCAACAACGATTCACCTTAACGAACACCTGCTAAAACAAATACAGAGTTTCAAGTACCTAGGAAGTATAATATCAACAAATGACAAATCAGGAGACGAGATCGAAAATAGATACAATACCAACTCATTGGACAAATGGCACCAATACTAAAGAACAAACATGTAATAATAGTTACTAAGAAAGCACTTTAGAACACAAACTTCCTACCAGTTGAGTTAAGCTGGGTTGAGATAAGAACTGACATCACTACTCTCAGGACATTCCCATACCTGCTCCGTCCACTCGTTCAACAGCCAGCAAAGAGATATACTACCAACTCTAAGCTACCAATGCCAAACCCGAACAGTGATAGAAATAGAGAAAAGAAAAATCACAACAACAGAAATGACATTCATGAGAAGAATACCCAATGTATCAAGAAGAGATAAGATCAGAAATGAAGAAATCGGGACTAAAGTGGGGGTTATAGCAGCGCTAGATTTTATTAGAAAGCAGCAAGTCAAATGGTTTGGCCATGCAAGTAGGTTTTCAGTCAACAGCATACCACAACAAGCAATGATGTACAGACCAGAGGGAAACAGAGGAAGAGGCCGACCACGTAAACAATGGACGGAGGGAATAGCAGAGTCCATGGGAATATCGATATATGAAGCCCATAAGCGGGCACTCTCACGATGTTTATACTTCACCTCGACACCGCAAGGTACAAGAGGAACATGATGAGATGAGATGAAATGAGATGAGATGAGAGTAAAGTATATACACTGTGTCTGTGTCTGTTATCTCCCACTGTTAGCAGAAGTCACACATACATAGCTTTTGTAAGTTTGTATTAGAGGACACACTAGACCAGTGGTCCCCATCCTTTTTTCGCCCATGCACCCCTTTACCATATGTTCAGAATGTTACCCCCCACTTTTTTTTCGTATTTCCTCCCTATAAATTCCCCCCTCCCCCCCGCCCCTACATAGTATACGTAAAAATTGAAGCTAAGGTTAATAACTGGCAAGTCTAGACGTCTATATAAAACGTGATTTGTGGGTCTACTTGCGTTATAAAACGAATTACAGAAAGGTGAGAAGTACATAACCGTAAAGTATGAAGTGAAAAACAATATCAAGTAATCGGTTCTTGTATTAACGCCGGTCTTGAATTGATTTAACCCCATCCCCCCTTTGAAAAACCCCCCAAATCCCCCCCCCCTCTCTTGGAGAGTTGGGACCACTGCTCTAGACAATACCAGAACTGAAAGCTACATTAACCACACCCAGATGACGGCCTTGCTTCGAAGTAAGCTACGAGAGTTCCATCAGTAATATATTCATGTCGTTTGGAGGCGCCTGGTTGGAATCCCAGTGTATCAACCATCTTCTTATATCCGCGTGGCGTAGGTGATCATAAGTGTTCACAGCCTTCAGTTTCGTGTTCTGCCAATTATTTATGATACCGACGCTCCTCCCTGCTATGATATCAAACTGTCCAGCAACTTCGTTCTTGGTCATCCCCTGCTTTTACCCGCCTCCGACTATTTTCCGTTTTTACCACCTACTCCGACTTTTCTCTTCTCGTGACATGCCCAAATAATGTGGACTGTTTTTATTTTTCTGTGTTAGTTACCAGTTCTCTTTCTGAGTTAACTGTTCTGTCAAGATATCTTAGCACTAGCCATGTGTCGGCAACCTCAGCCATTGTCTTTATAAACAGATCCTTTGACTACATTTGTGAAACTTGAGACCAAAAATAACAACTTTCAGTTTCTCTACAGCTCTGCCCAGAACATGCTTCATTATTTCACGTTAGCCTAGACTGGGAGTTAAACGGGTAATACTAATACGCCTTGTCCAAGGGTGTTTCGTAGCCTAGCGGAGGGAAGGGGTTCATTTCTTCTTCTTTCATATAGCATCTTCCTACATACCAAACCGAGCAACCACGACAGCCTTCAATGTGCATATTCTCTAGTGTACCCTCTAATCTCTACCTTTTTCTTTACATTCTATAAGTGCCACTCAATACCCGAGAGATTATTTCTTACATCAAACCAGTATAAAGTTCTCAAAGAATCACTTCATAACATACGTACCGTCAGCACACGTGCGGTTATCTTTCCCAACACCAGACCACATAATGTACACACAAATGCACGACGCGCAATGTTTGTGTGCACCAGCGCTGACGCCTGTGTCATGGTTGACAGGGAGGTAACAATCATGCAAAAGGTAATGCAAACAGCCAATGTTATCCAAAATAATATACATAGATAAGTGGAGTTTGCTGAAGAAATTCTGAAATAATCAAACAAGACAAATGAAACTAAATATATCAAGATTGACTGAGTTGAGTTGTTGAGTTGAGTTGACCCAAGAACCGATATCACTGCACTCAGAACATTCCCATATGCGCTTCGTCCCCTCGTTCAACAGCCAGTGAAGAGTCACACTACTAATCGTTCTACTGATATCAGATTGAAAGTTCTCCTGGTCTTCCCTCTCAGTTTTGAGATTCTACCAGAACCAATCCCTGCCAGTCCCCCCGCAATCTCATTCTTTCCACATGTGGATTCTCAGCCTGTTCCTCCACCTTCTCCACCTAGTCCCACAGGTGCACGACCACCCCTCCCTTGTCCATAGGTAATCGACCACCAAGAGGTGCATTGCATGCCAGCCTATCAGCCTGTTCATTCCCCCGTACTCCCGCATGGCCAGCACAAAAAATTTATACAATTCTTACAATCTGTTACCTCTCAAGGGAGGTGAGCCATTCCACACGAAACATTCCTTTCTTCACTTTCCTCAGCATACTCCTTGAGTCCGCGATGAAGACATTGTGTGTTGCAGTGGTCTCCTCTAACCAACGGAATGCCACTGTGACTGCTTCCACTTCCATTCTCATGCTGGAGGTCGTAGCCTCATATGCCATACTCTACTTTTTCAAGAATCGTCCGTTAGTCTTCGCAATGAAACCCCAACCACTACGGCTGTTTCTCACTATGTCACCTTGATGCTCCAACCTTTCAAGCTGGCTCTTTGATGCTGTCAGGAGCCCCAAACTATACTCAGTGACATGAATTATTAACTGCTGAAAGAGCCTGTAAAGCGTCTTCTGCTCTAGCCCGGTTGCTGCCATCGCCCTCAAAGCATTAAGTCCCCTACCAGCCTTCACCATCAAAACCACCACATGATCTTTAAAAGGCATACGCCTTTCGAAGGTGATACCCAAGTACTTCTATTTACTCTCTCTCTACTATGAAGACACTCATTCAATATAATACATGAGACATCTGCCTTCACAATCTGGTTATCCAGGGAGTACCACACATCAGATGCCTTGTCTGGGTGTATAACGGCCCCTGCGTCCCCGCACCACTATGCCATCCTGTTTACTGCCACCTGTAAATCTGCAGCCAAACTTTCGCCACCTCTACCCTGTCTTTATACCAGCACATCATCTGCAAGAATTATTGACACTCATGGAAGGATACTGGAAAGAGGTTGTTAAGTATTAGATGCACCGTCCTGCATCTGAATTGCAATGTCAAACTCTACCACCGATAGAACACAACTGACACTATAAGCGACTGTTTTTATTTAAAAAACATGATCTTGACATGAAAGCTGATGACTTTCCCACCCTATTAGTGCTTTCCCTTGAATGTTGAATGATATAATGTATGAGAGGAAATAGAGAAGAAACGCAGAATGTCAAACCGGCCTGCGTGCCCAATTCTTAACCC